>CATIWM010236921.1:0-39434 GCA_949671775.1 Mallotus repandus
TGAGCTCTGTTCGTTTATCTTTCGAGCCTCAAAATTATGTTCGGGCTCTGTTCGTTTAACTTAACAAACGAGCTCGAACGAGCTTTTAACGAGCCGAACTCCGAGCTGTTCGCGAGCGGCTCTGTTCGTTTACACCCCTACTCAAGTCAAATAAACAACAATAAACAGACTGAAATCAAAATAAAAAACAAAAAACAAAACAATATCATCATCAATCAGCAGAATCTACCTTCCCATCTGCCAGTGGTTGTTGCACGAAATACTAAAGAGCCAGATATATGACAATGCTAGTCACGCACCACATCTAATCATTTGACACCAACTTTCATCTTGAAAACACATGAGGAATTCAAGAAAATAATTACCTATACCTATAAGTGAAAAACAAGTGCTCCAACGCCTAGGTAGCAGTGATTCGCTTTTTTGGATTCAGTTCCAACATCCTCTTAAAAAAAAAAAAAAAAAAATCAAAGCACCAACTGAATCTGAATGAAATAAGATAAAATGCAACCAAACATACCAAAAGAAGATCTTTTCCCTAGTCATTGAACCGAGGCTTTCTATAAATGGTCGCTTTATCTATTTCAGAAACATGTAATATAATTAAATAGAAAAAGCAACCAAAAAATTACAAATTACAATTATAAATCTATAATAATATTACCTTTAGATTTGAATATGTAGGAAAACAATAGTTCAATTCAATCCAACAGGGCAATCTCTCTATTTGAGGCCATGTCTGATAATCGAGGGCACCCAATTTCCTATTTATATTTAGCAAAGAAATGAAACACCAGATAAACACATATGAAGAAGAGAAAGTGTAAGGTCTAATGGTCTGAACATTCTACATTATATTTATTTATTTTGTTAATATGGCATAATTATGATCCAAACATTCTACATGTTTTATGTGTGGTACATTTACAATAGACAAAAAAGAAAAAAGTAATACTCAAAAATGTCTTTCAATGTTAATTCTAAACCAGCAGTTTTGAAAGCTTGCTCACTAGTAAGCATATGGTAAAAATATGCAGCCCATCGACTGCATATCTGCAAGGAAGGAGTATGTGTCGGACCCCAAAAGAACCTCAGGAGCCATATATGCTATTGTACCCTTCTGCAAAATACTTTTTTTTTTTTAAAAAAAAAACATAAAGTCGAGGCTCACATATACCAAACTTTTATAAGTAAAAGTTAAGAAATTGTCCAAGTGGAGAGGATTTACTCCCAAATAATACTTTGGCCAATCCAAAGTCTGCAATCTTTAGTACTTCATAACTTTTAGAAAGGTCCATTAGAATATTGCTAAGCTTCAAATCCCTATGAATGATATTGTTCTTGTGCAAATATGCAACTCCGGTCAAAATTTGCACAAGAAACTACTGCACATAAAAGCACGACATGCCAAAAATATTCATAAGAATAGCCCTGGCCACGGTTCCGGAACCGAACCGGAACTAGGCCTTGGCCGGTTAAAGGATAGTTTCTAACCGATCGATTTTGATTCTAATCCTGAATCAAGTTTCGGTTTTAGTTCTAAATTTTTTTTAATTTTATAATTATATTTAAATAATTTAAATATTGTAATAATTTTTAAAATAATTTAAATTTTTAAAAGCTATATTATTGATGAATATTTTTTGACAAATTTCCCAATTTTGTGGAAATAAATTAAGTTGTGAAACATTATTATTGATAAATATACACGATAATTCTTTATATGAAAAAGACTCATTTAATAATTCATATGTTGAATTCCAACGAGTCAGAACATCTCTTGGAAATTTTTTTGGTTTTCTTACAAATTCTTCTTCCAAAATTATCCATCATATTGTCTAAATCAACAATAGATGGTTGTGATTGATCCTTAAATTGACTTCTTATTTTTCTACTTGAACTTGCCGTTTGATTTAATGAAAATAATATATTTATGGAGAAAATTAAAAAAAATTGAAAAAAATTGATGAAATAATAATAATAAGATGAATAGTAATAATAATAATAATTCTAAATTTTTTTTGGGTACGGAACAGTGAACCGGCGATTCAGAACCGCAAGTTCACGGTTCAAATTTTTTGAACCGACCTCCTCCCAGTTCAGGTCTGGTTCAAGTCTGATTCTGAGTTTGACCGGTTCTTGGCCTATTTTAACCGGGCCAGTTCAGGGTCGGTTTCGGGCCCGAACTGACATTTTTTTATGGACACATCCACAAGTAATGAAATCTTGGGAAAATTTTACAAAGAAAATGGTAAAAGACAAAAAAATCCCAATATATGTTCCAACTTGTTGGAATTCAACCTATGAATTATTAAACAAGTCATTTGCATATAGAGATTTTTTGTGCACATTTATTTCCAATAATGTGCATCAACTTCATTTATATCCACAAAATTGGGAGATTTGCACAAAACTTTTATATATTTTAAAAGTTTTTAACGATGCAACTTATGTTTTAAGTAGTGTTTATTATCCTACATCACATTTATTATTAATTGAATGTTGCTATATTGTTGGTGCAATGCAAGAACATGAAAATGATATTGTTTTAAAAGAATCAATTTTAATAATGAAAATAAAATTGTTAAATTATTTTAAATTCACTCCATTAATTAATCTTGTTGCATGTGTTTTTTATCCTAGAATTAAAATAGATGGCTTATATGATTATTTAAGTATATATTATGAATGTTTAGGTCTTATGGAAGATAATGATATAGATATAGAATCAATAATTAGTAATGTTAGAAAAATATTAGTAGAATTATTTAATGAAAATAAAGATAATGTAAATATTGGTTTATCTTTATCTTCTTCTTCTTTTCCTACTATCAAGTACGAGATGAACAAGAAAAATTAGTATTGGTGATTGGGTCTTGTTGCAAAGACAAAAAAGACCACGAGGATCATCCAATTCATCTCCCGAACTTGACATTTATTTAACAACTATTTTTTAGTTTGGTGATAGCAAATTCGGAAAAGATTTTTTAGTCCTTGAATGGTGGAGTCGACACCAAAATACATTTCCAACCCTTGCATTAATTGCTAAACAAATTTTTTCAAGTTTGGTTTTAATGGTAGTCGTTGAACAAGCATTTAGTGCAGGAGAAAGTATTTTAGATGAGACTTAATCATCCATGGCTCTTGAATCATTGGAGGCTCAAACACGCGTGGATGATTGGTCAAGGGCGGCATTAAGACAACAAGAAATTGAAAGGGATGAAAATGAAGATTTATTTGACTTCACATGATGGAGGAACAACATCCGGTGTTGGAAGTGATTAATTATTCAAGGTAGAATTCTTTTTTTTTAAAAAGTAAAAAAACTATATAGGCTTTAATTCCTCTACACCCCAAGAGGATACATATGCAACTTAATCTTTGGCAAGAAAATTAATTTCAAGCCCTTTAATTTTTTAATTTTATTTTTCTAATTTAATTTATTAATTCATTCTAGTAAATTTTTTTTATTTGAACCAATATTATATATAAACTAACATAATATAAGTTTATTTCAATCTTTTTGAATTTTTTATCTCAAGTTAACTGGTTAATTTATTTTATGTTAACTAGTCAAAGTCAAGTATAATTTTTTATTTTTATATTTTAATTTTTAAGTAAAAAAAAAACCTTATTAAAATGTCATAATAAATTTTTATTTCAACTTTAATGTAATTTATTTATCCTAAAAATTAAAATTTTAATATATTATAAAAAAAATTAAACCGAATCAAACTTGTTCGTAACCGATCGGTCCTAGAATCGGCCCTGTGCTTAGTTCTGTTCTGGTTCCCATAACCTTGGAACCGTGAACCACTGGTTCATGAACCGAAATTGGCAGTTTCGGAACTGTGACCAGGCCTAGCAGCCATTGCCGCCTCGAGAGTCTCTATGTGAGAGAGAGAACAAAAAAAAAGTGAGATTGAAATGAGTGAAATAATAATAATAATAATAATAATAATACTAATAGGTTAGAAATTTAGGTTATGTTACCTTCTTTGATGATGAAATGAGCGTTGAAAGAGGAGAGACCACCTATTGTCGGAAAGTATAGGTAACTGTGGGAGTGGTGCAGTAGCAACAACTGCCTTTGTGGAGTTCCAGCAGAGGGGACAAGAAGAATCTTAAGTATTAAAATAGATATTTATATAATGGTGATAGATATAATAACTCTTTAACTATCTTAAAAAATAATGGGACATAAATATTTGCAATAATTTAAATGAAATATATAAAAAACTATGAATTTTTAAATCAATAAAATAAATAGAAATATTTCAATTATTTACACCTTAAAATTAATAGAAAATGAATAGTTGGATAGTTAAAGTAGATATATATTAATGAATTAAATAAATAGAAATTCAAAAAATTTTAAATTGACTAAATAAATAGGAATTTAAAAATTTTTAATCTAATAAAATAAAGGAATAATGAAATAATGTACATTACATTTAATGGAAAAGATAAATAGTTGGGTAGTTTAAGTAAATGAATTAATAAAGATATGAGAATACCACTTGTCAATATATTATTAATAAAGGAATGAAAATAATGAAGAGATTATGATATTAGTATAAAAATAGGAAACGATAAAAATTTAGAAGATAGAGACATTGAAGAGACAATGATATTAACGAAAAGAAAAGCAAAGGGCAAAGAAAAATCAAAAGTTATAATTATTCTAATTGAAGAAGTCATTTGACAACCTTTTAGATTGCATGAGACATTTATATTAATATGAAATAATGTCACTTGCCATATTTTTGTTAACTCATGGTTTAGAGCTTAATATGAGAGCATCATTTAGTTCCTGACAAAATTAAATATGCCATATAATGTAAGAGAAAAATATGAGTTCAGCATATAAATAACATAATAAATTATCAACAAATTATGAAGTACTTACACATTTTTTTTATGTTCATGATAAACTAAGAGGATATATAATCTTTGACCAACTTCATTCCCTCACCACCCTCTACCTCATTGTTCAATGCTTTTTCATCCTGAAATAGTTAATTTTGAGATGCAAAATTACATGGTGCTAAAAATATGAATAAAATAAAAACAATTATTTCATAACTTTAATATCAACATATTAAGAAAAATAACTAAATTACATTTGATGATTAACTGTAAATTACATCTGATGATTAATTGTAAATTACATCTGATGATTAGCTACATAATTATCTTCTGAATAAAATATCGAATAGATCGCATTCATATCTATATGTAAATTATAGAGGTAATTATACATATATGTACAAAGAAAGAGAAAGGGAAAGAAAAAAGAGAATAAAGAATAAGCATGATGTACTAAACTATTTTAAACTATAACTAATCATTTGAATCCTTTTAAAAAGAAAATATCTAAAATTCTAGTACATAATACCTTAAAATTTTTAAATTGCATGAATCATTTGAATCAGTGAAAAAGCAAAGAAAAAGAAAAAATATGAACCTCTAATTAATTTATATTAAATTCTAGTTACATATAAAGAAAATAAAAAAAAATACTACCAAATTGAAGAAGATATTAGATAAAAAAAACTTAACTATTGAATCACTTGAATTTTTGTATGGGTGAAAAATAAAAGGAAAAGGGAGTGTTGTTATTCATTTTTGGTTAGAGAAGAGAAAAGGATGACATTTTCTTTAAAAAAAAACTATTGCTTTGTTGCACAAATTTATAGTAATAATGTGATCTTTCACATTTTTGAAATTGAAAAGTCACTAAAAACCGAAAAAATTAGAAAAAAGCATTTAAGAAAATATTAAGAGAAATAAGAAGAAAATGTAATTTAGAGTGAAAGAGTTTACATGCTAGAAGCAAAGAGAGCCATGTGTCAACACATGGTGAATTCCTTCTCTCTGCTTCAGATTTCATAACTTTAATATCAACATATTAAGATAAAAAAGAAAAATAGCTAAATAAAATCTTATGATTAACTGTAAATAAACTTGATATTTACCAAAATCATTTTTAACCATATAATTATCCTCTGAATAAAATATCGAATACATCGCATTCATATCTAAATGTAAGTAATTATACATATGTGTAGAAAGAGAAAGGGAAAGAAAAAAGAAAACAAAGAATAAATATTATGTACTAAACTATTTTAAATTATAACTAATCATTTAAATCCTTTGAAAAAGAAAATAGGAAAAAGTACAGAAAACCGCCATGTGGTTTCAAGGTTTTGCAATTTTAAATATGTGTTTCATTTTTTGACAATTTGGGTCCTGTATTTGTCGTCATTTGACAATTTCCAGTATATAAGGCTAATGCTGTTAAATGAGTCCGACAGTGTTAGCCTCATATACTGAAAATCGTCAAACAACGACAAACACAGGACCCCAATTGTCAAAAAAGTAAAACGCATACTTAAAATTTCAAAATTTTGAAATGATGGTTTTTCGTACTTTCCCTTTAATTATTTTTAGTTAGGTCATACAATATGGCAGACTCATTTGACGACGTTAGCCTCATATACTGAAAATTGTTAAATGGCGACAAACACAGGACCCAAATTATCAAAAAATGAAACACATACTTAAAATTGCAAAACCTTGAAACTATAAGGTGGTTTTCTGTACTTTACCCAAGAAAATACCTAAAATTCTAGTACATAATACCTTAAAAATTTTAAATTGCATGAATTATTTGAATTAGTGAAAAAGAAAAAGAAAAAGAAAATAAATCAGCCTCTAATTAATTTAAATTAAAGTCTAGTTACATATAAAGAAAAAGAAAAGATACTACAAAATTGAAGAAGATATTAGATAAAAAAAAAACTTAGCTATTCAGAAAAAAGAGCCGGTGGCCCGCACAATGCGCAAAAGTCTAATTTTTGTAAATAATATTTTATTTTAGAATATGAAATAAAATTATATGTATTAATATGTTGGATCCTACCCTTTTGTTCCTTCAAAACTAACCAAAATGCAGTGAGAGAAATCAGAAGCTCGTCTCACTAAACCATACAAAAAAATATTCTTTTCCAGATCATGGCTCTTCTTGAAGCCATTCATTAGTGAATAACAGGAGAAGTCATCTTCCACAAAATTTGTTTCCAATGAATGTGGCAATAAATAATACCTCATTTCAGTATCCCTATTTCAAAGGAGATACTCATCACCAGCTCTCTAACTATAATTCTCATTCCTTGCAAAAGATAAATTGCTAATCATTCTACTAATGATGTTTAAAATGTCCTTGGGATGGAATAATTAACCATATAAAACATGAAAAAAAAAACAGATTTGTCACTATCTAAATCATACATCCAAACACGACTAAGTTGTAGCAGTTGCAGACATTTTGTTCATATTACTACAAAATATTCTAATCCCAAACCCAAATAAAAAAGATAGGTTGTGATCAAAACAAAATTTTTTTCATGTCATACGATATGGATTGAAATATTTTAGTTGAGCATGTAGGGTTCTGCAGAGCACAGACCCTCTTTAAGGAGAAGTTATCTTATTTTTCCCTAATTTTACAATATTCTACCTGAAAATGTAAAGGGGAAATAAACTTAAACAACCTGTGTTGATTCTATATTGTTTGTTGTTGAACCATACAAAGAAAGCTCCTCCCCACTGACCATATCTTGTAAACCATTAGAAGACAACCTCTTCAATCGCTTTGCTAAAGGAATATCACCTTCAATATCTCTAACCTGCAGTAATAGATTTTTCAGCGTTCATGGCAGGTGGAAGTTCAACATGTCTTCCAAGAGTCCAACTAAAAAAACAACAACATCATGCCGTTTTGTTTGCTTATCTATTTCATCTACACATAGGACGACCCTTTCTTGCTTTATTTGCTAAAACACTTTAAATTCCTCTCCACCCAGATTCCCATCATATGACTCTTTCTTTTCTTTCAAAACCTGCAGCATTCATGGTAGCACAATGGAAATAATTCAAGGAAATTCAATAATTAAGCAAAAGAAGAAATTAATATACTGCCTTTTTTACATGCACAAATCAATTCATGAATGTTTGTGCATGTAAATGAATCGAACATCATCTATACTTGAATAGGCATGCCATGACGTCAAAATGCAGGCCTGATATGAAAAGTAGATAAACATTAAAGCAGGCAATTTTACATGCAATTTGTCCTTGTCTCACTCTCCATACAGTCTCAAGTTATCAAATCTTTGACTCGCTTCTTAATTGCCTTAATGTCAGGCTGCAAAATTCAAATTCATTATCACCACATGACAATTAAAAAAAAAGAGTTCTTTACCAAGGGGAATCATGCATAAGAAATTGGACTATATATCAACCAACTATATTAGAGATTCATATTCCTAGTACATATAAAATCAAGATCAAAATGTTTCATACTTTAAACATGCGACTCTACTGCTCAACATACTCTGAGATGGCCAAAAAAGGAAAGGAAGAATTATTGCTGAAGATGTTGAAATTTAGAGTTAATGCATGGTTTGGAATTTGAGTAAGAAGTAGTAAAAGCAGTGTACTGAGGATGAAGAGCCATAAAGTTAAAACAATCCATTGAAGAGATTAGAGCAAGGGCTTCTATGGTGTGAAAGGTACAAAAGAAATAAGAGTAATCAATGCCTGTTAATTTGGTACTTTAGCTTGATGAATAGTATAAATAGGTGAAGAGAGCTAGGTAAGAAGAGAGAAGTAGTAAAAGTAGTGTATTGAGGATGAAGAGCCATAAATTTAAGATTGTACGAGCACATTCATACATATAAAAGAACTTTAAACAGAAAATACTTACAAACATTGATTTCTTCAGCAACTCCCTTATGGCTATTGTGGCATAACATGGAGCTGGAAGAGTGACGCTTAACTTTCAGAGCTGTTTCTTTAACTTGTAAATTAGAGCCATCAAAATACTACTATACTTTGTGCTAACTCTATATCTCTCTCAACCTTTATTTCATTATATTCTGTCAATATATGTAAATCACTTTGAGTGCTTATTGGTTATCTTTTGTTATATGATGGGCTTTTTTCCTCATCCCCGTTAGATTGTTCTTCTTCTTTGATTATTTTCATAGATTTAGCTTTGGCAATTATTTTCTAGATATGTCTCGGTCATTGGTGCTTTACCTTCAGTATACGATTGTATTTCCCTGTAGAAAAGGAGAAATCATTATTAGTCAAATGTATCATTTAAATATCTAGACCAACAAAGCTATATCATGAGAAAAATTACACACAAGTGCACATGTACAACTCCAATAAGAATAAATTAAGCTTGCATGTGTGTGTTTATGAGGGGCTAAAAATTCAGGACTAGTTGCATACTCTCAACCAAATTGATAGCATCTTGCTCAAAACAATATAAACACAAGCTCTTTTAGTTTCAAATTGGAAATGATATTGCTTCTTCTTTCAACTATAATTTAACAAAACATGATACAATACAAAATAAACTTCATAACAAACCTAATTCAATATGCTCAAATTAGGTCAAACCAAGCCTTTACCTGCATTAAAAACACAAAGAAAAGAAATTTATAAGAAATCCAAGAAAATAAGATAGGAGAACAAAGTAATGTTGGATTATTGGTTACCTCTCAAAAGTAGCTTTGGAGAACCAAGGAACATAAATAGTGGGTGGGCAGAGTTTGAAAGAATACCCACTTTGTGAAATCTGATATTTGGCAAAATTGAGATGAGAAATAAAAGGTTCAAATAACCCAGAAGCCAATTTCTCTGTTTTTCCTTCATAGAAGAGAATAAAATCGTATCTAGTTGTTACTTGAAGAAAGCATAAAAATAAGAACTTTGGGAAGAAGTACTGAGAGTGAGATTCTTTAATTTTTCTTTGCTTCCCTAGTCTCACTCCCTCCAAATGAGGATACATCTACAAATACAAAGAGAGAATCCAAAAAGAAAAAGAAAAACAACCCTATAACTTGAATTTGATATTCATCTAAAAAACAACATAAACCCATCATCTCCATGGAGCTCAAAAATAAATAACTTAAAAATACCAATCTAATTCCCAGAGCAATGTCTCATTTCTCTACATCCAAAAGCTAAACAATGAGGAAGCTGAGAGGAAAACAACGATAGATTAAGGGAAAAAAAAGGGCAGTTGAAACTGACGGGAAGTAGAAATTGAAGAGTCCAACAAAATTGAAAATGAAGAAAGTGAAAAGGACAACAAACTAAAAAAAGAAACGGAGAATGGAAGGAGAGGTGAAATTTGGAGAGGAATAAGAAAGGATAGTAAGCTGAAAGGGAAAAAAAGGACACGGAGAGAGAAAAAATTTGGAGCTAAAGAGCACTAAGAAACTTGCAAAAAGCCACATGACACTAAAAACATGAGGTGGCAAAATTCATGCATTTAGTTATTAGATATTTTATATGGATTGCCAATAATGAATCACTTGAATTTTGTATGGGTAAAGAGCAAAAGGAAAAAGGAGTGTTGTTATTCATTTTTGGTTAGAGGACAGAAAAGGATGACATTTTCTTAGAAAAACTATTATTTGGATGCACAAATTTATAGTAATAATATGATCTTTCAAATTCTTGAAATTGAAAAGCCTCTAAAAACTGAAAAATTTAGATAAAAGCATTTAAAAAAATGTTAAACGAAGAGTCACGTGTCAACACATGGTTAATTCATTATCTTTGCTTCAGCTTTAATATATATTAAAATTAAAATTCATTTATTTTGAAACACTCTAAATAAATTTTAAAATTTATTTAGATATTACAAAAAGGAATTATATATATACACATTATTATTTTTTTGAAAGGAATACATATTATTACTTTTCAAACACTATTTTTTATTTAACGGGTATTCACAGTACAATCAATTTACATCCTTCTTTTTTTAAATCCACCTGAAAAGTTTAGTTTTAAATAGGTAAAATCTAAATTTAAACCATTTTAAATGGTTAAACAAGATCAAATGTATAAATCGGTTTGGATTCCCGACATTTTGGTTTTGACTGTCATACTCTATATTAAGTCTTAATTTATATAATAATATATTTTACACTTACTTAATTCTTTTAAAATGATAAATAAATGTTATTTTAATCCAATTTTATAAGAAAATATTTTAAAATATTTTATTAATATTAAGTATTCTTTAAAAAAACGTTAAATAAAAATATATACAGTATTAATAATTGATAAACTATTTTATAATGAAAAGTAATTAATAATATTCTCTCAAATAAGTTAGTTTCATAAATATTGTATGTAATATACTGATTTAGTAAAGGAAATTTTAGGATGACTTTTATTTTTTATATACTTTGGTTTCACGTTAGTTTTATTACTTTTTTTTTAAAATTTACTTTTATCACTTTTAGTGAGAGTATGTAGTCAAATTTTTTTAATGAATCTCACTTGATTATAAAATGTTATTTTTAAAAAAAAATTAAGTGTATGAAAATAATTTTTTTTAACTTTTAAAAATTTTTAAACAATATTTTCATAAACTTAAAATTGTAAGAAAAATTAAAAACATTACAAATGTAATTTTGAAAGAAATTTCACTAATTTTCTTTATTTTTTGAACTAATTTTTATTGATGAAAACTTAATTCTAATTTTTTTTTAAAAAAGATTCATTATAATTAAAATTTGAAAAAAAATCCTATTAAAACTATAAAAATTAAATATGAACTTTGTGGTAGACTTATTTCAGAAAATAGTTTTCCAACGGTAAAAGTGCAAGAAGTGTTAAAGTAATTTCTTATTTATATATTTTTGAGCAAATTATGATTACCTCCATCAGATTAGACCTAATTAACATTTCAAGACCTCTTATTTCAAAATCGAATATTCACTTCCCTAAAGTTTTACATACCAACACTTAAGAACTTTTGTTAGTTTTTTAACAAAAAAATGATTGTTATGCCCTTATTTTAACATACGTCTTCTTTAACCCCATTATTTATAATTCCTATCATTTAACCCAGAATTTATGTTTGAATAATAATGAAAATTGATAAAATTACTTTTAAAATATATTTATAAATTGTTTAAAATTTTTTAGTTTATAACAATTATTTTTTAATATTTCTTAAAAAATTTAAAAAAGTTAAAAATAATTTTTATGGATCTACAAATTTTAAACATTTAAAAATTTTACAATCAATCCATATACATTTAATAAAAAGAATTAAAATTTAAAATTTTTTAGATCTACAAAAAATTAAAAAGAAATAAAAATTAAAAATTTTAGTTCTACAAATAAAATTTTAATAAAATTTTTAAAAATATAAAAATTAGAGAAAGGTAAATGCTAAAGATTAAATATAATAAGGTTAGAGAATACATATGTTAAAATAAGGACATAATAGTTATTTTTTGTAAAAAAGCTAATAAAAATTTTTAAATGTTGAAATATAAAATTTTAAAAAAATAAATATTAAATTTTAAAATAAAAAATTTTAAAATATTAATTAAGTTTAATTTTAAAAAGATGTAATTTGCTCTATATTTTTTTGGCTTATTTATTTATTTGTAGTTTGTTATGTCACTAATTTATAGTGTGTAAAATGACAGAGAAATAAATAAATATATAAATATCTAAAAGTGAACAAAGATGTGAGGCTAGAATTTGTTGACCCCTCGGGGCTAAAATACAAAACTAAGCTCAGAATTGTCTGTCTGGAACATAGTAAACATCTTGCATAAATGTCATGACCGTATGTCTATCCTGCCTCTCTGCCACATTTCTCTGTTTGGTCGCTATCCAATTTCATTTATTTTTACCCACGCGCTGTTGTCTCCGCGATTAACATAACACTTAGAGTAGAGGCGAGCATGGATTGCTTCGGTTCGAAGAATACAATGCTTCAAAATTGCTCTAAAATATTAGAGATTTAAAAGTTAAGGCTCCCTAGTGAATGTGAATTACTTGCCCCTTTCTCCTCTAATTTCACTAGAAATATCTCTGCGACAAAATTTTCATTTCATTTTTACAGCTAAAAGTCATGATAAAAAAAGGAAAACATTCTTCCGCACTCAAAAACTAGTATTTTTTGTGTTTTACATGATTATTTTATTTTTTACAAAATAAATTTTACTTTATTAATAATTACCACTAGATGACACAACACACTATGATCTAATGATAATAAAAGCAAAGTACATACCAAAAAAAAAAATAACCCTAGAATTTTCCATTATTTTAAGGAATTCTTATAACTTTGTGTTCCACATTAAAAATACTGAGAGCATGTAAGTAGGGTGGACAAAAACCAACTAAACTAAATTTCTAAAATATTATAAATTTATATAAATATTTATGGTTCAATTTGATCGGTTTAGTGCTAAATATTTGCCATTAGACCAAGAATTTTAATTCTTAAATACTTAGATTCTTAATCAAATTATATAATAATAAAAAATATTCAAACCAAAGTTATTTAAATTCTGTTTGAACAGTCAGTTTGGTTGGTTTTTCAAAAAATAATAGATAAATTAAATATAAAAGTACCAACAATAAATCTCATAAATATTATTAAAAAATATAAAATTACAAAAAATCAATATAGTTCAAAATTACAAAAATTTAAAAGGCCAAAACTGATCAAATCGAATAAAAAAATTTGTTCAGTTTGGTTTACAATTTTATTCAATTTGATTTTGTTATTTTTAAATATTTTTTGGTTTTATTACGGTTTTATATGATTTTAAACTGAACTGAACTGAACCAATTCATCAACACCCCTAAATATTATAAATTTAAATATTTGGAAGAATTTGCCCCTTTTTAAAAAAAATTAAGTTTAAATTTTGCGGTAAACATTTAGAAAATAAATTTTTGTTAATTTACTAAACTATATGCGAGATGCACACTTAAATTTGTTGGGGAGAAATCAATTAGGAGCACCGTGTTTTTTCTTTTTTACCAATTAAAGGATATTATATTATAAATTAACAAAGTACACAGTACAATATATGAGCCAACACAATTGGAGAGGGCCATTATAAAACTTTTACAGTGACCAAAAAGGTCAAAGTTACTATTAAGCCAATGATTAAAAGTTAGGGTTGAAACCCTACAATTTGGAGACATTCTTAACAGCAGCCAGGCGACAGCGGTAGCTGAAGCGGCAGCACCCGGACGGAACAAGAGGAGTATGTCTTGCAGCTGCAAGAAGGATTGAGAAAGGAAGATCAACCTCTGGACAAAGGCTTTCAAGCTTTGGAAACAATGATCTCCTTTCCTAACATAAGATTTGCAAAGCCTTGCAATGGTTGTTACCATTTGAAGTTGCGGCGAGCTGAAACCCAATGGATAAGAAGCTTTAGTCCCAGTGAAGCTAAAACCTAACCATCTGTACCAAAATCAACCAAAATAGAGAGCGGCATAGCCTAACCATCTGTAGCAGAGGGCCTTTCGAGTAGAGGCATACACCTCATCACAGCAAAACAGTAGGTGGCGGTATTGCCGATCCATCTGCACAACAAAATAGAAGGTGGCAAAGAAGCCATTCCATCTTCTACACCCAAAAGCTATCAAACACACAAAGTATCACAACACACTTATACATTTTATTAGATAATAAAAACCATAAACAAAAAGGAAAAAGAAATAGGGGGATAAACCCCCTAGTAACAACGGGGACTATCAAATCCGGTGACATTATAGTAGAACTATCGAGAGAGAAAAAAATAACTATTTTTTAATAGTATTAGGTGCAATGTGTTGCAAAAAAGACAATAAGATAATAAATTATGTATAGTTTTTACTCTGCCAATTAGAATAGGATTAATATAAAAATATAAATTCTATTAATCCTTAAATCTTTATAACATCTTCCCACCTAGGTATGGGTTGACAAGAAGTTAAATCCATCCATGAAAAAGGTGTGATAGGGGAGGGGTTTGAATCCCTCCTCCCCTAGTGAAAAAAAAAAAAAAGTCAAATTGGTGTAACAACACATCATCATTATTGACGAGCAATAGAAAAAACAAAATTTTTTATAAAATCTTCAAAATAATTCCATAAGAAAAGACAAAATCGTCTATGGAGAATAAAAATACCCTTTCAAAGATTTTTTTTTTTAAAGAATACTTAACGCTAAATTCTCCATAATTTGATCTATGAAGAACAAAAAAAATTAAAAAAATGGAAAAAACACACCAAAATCTGGTATATTAAAATTAATATTAAGCAAAAAATGAAAAATGAATTTTTTTTTTAAATAGCCAAAATTATCTTCTAAATTACTAAATAAACTACTGAAGAAAAAGAAAGAGAAAAATCATGTATGTATTTTTATTAGTATGTTTGTCGCTTGCTCATTTACTGCTTAATTATAATTAATATTTAATTTGTCAGTTGATGTCTAAATATATAAATATTTTTTGATAAGTAAAGATATCAATAATTCATGGCTGCTTACAAATTGATAAAAGATTTTTTATGCAAAAAAACTGATTTGATTGAATATTGAATGGTAAATAGTAGAATTTTTTAAGATATTAAAAAAATAGGAAATTTTTTATTTATACTTGATACATTGTACCCAACAATTAGATGTACGATATAAGGACACTTATTTTATTATTAATCAAATAATTTTTTCTTAATGTATGAGTTATATATCCAATTATACAACAAAATACAACCGGTGCAAGTATAAGTTCGATTTTTAAGATTATATATATAAAGTTTTTCTTACAAGGTTTAATTAAAAAATATAAAAATATGAGAATCATTTGTTTGTTTCTTTGTTTTTTTTTTAAAAAATCGTTTGTTAGTAAGCATAATCTATCTATGGCCTTTGGTATTTGTCTTTTTTATTAGTTTTATCATTTTAACACCTGAAATTGTTTAAAATATAATTTTAAAATACCTGTCAGCACACGTGGCATGAAATAGCGAATCATCATACGCCAACAGAGGTGTCTAACTAACAAAAAGTGGCAAGTACATGAGGTAGTAAATGTATTATGTCATATATTAGTGTAAATTAGTAAATTTTAGACAAATTTAAATGTTAAAATGATAATGTTGTAAATTAAAACGTCAAATTGATAAATTTTGCCAAATATAAAGGGCGATTATGCATTTGTTAGTATCTGCTATTTACGGGATTAATTGGCTTTTAGCTCTTGTTGATTAAAATAGGTGAGGATCATTTTTTTTTGTCAAAATAAAATATTTTATTAATTAAAGATTAATATACAAGGAAGGGAGCAAGATTTTACAAAATCTAGTAGTACCAACTAATCTTGCCCGTAAAATACATAGCATAAAGAAGAAGAAGAAAATAACAACAGAAAGAAACCTAAAACTAGCCACAAATACAACGGCACAACAGTGCCGCATGTTGAGAATGAGAAATTTGGCCAATAAAAAAGCCAAATTCTAGTTTGGAGACACCAATATCCTCCGTGCAAGAATGGGTGTGGCAGAACCCATTTGACAATCCATAAAAAAGACCTTGAATATTGGGTAAACCAAATCAAGGTGCTTCACAAGGAGCAAGAAGTCATCCTCTTCCATTTCTTCCATACATCCATATAGCACACATCTCCCTTCCATATTAAGAGTTCTCTCATGGAGAGAAGAAAAAAAAACCCATAAAAGACCAATAAAAGAGGGAGAAATCCCTAGATCTATATGATCTAAAATTTATTCTAAAAAAAACATAAAATATATACAAGAAGTAAGAAGAGGATTGATTTCCAGCCAAACATGGTCGAAAATCGATCCTTGTAAAATGCTATGAACAAGGTTATACCTAGGTCGACGAGAGTATCATTAAAGGAGACGAGAAGCTTTCAGAGCGGTTTTTAGGTGAGGATCATTACATGTGCTAGTGGATACACTCGTAATTTGTGAAATATTCTTAATAATTTTTTAATTCCAAACAATATTCTAACTTTTTTCTGACAAATTAATTTTAAATTTTTTGAGATGTGGGTAACACACTAATAATTTTTCCTCCAATAGTAAAGTTTGTATTGACGATTTTAATCTAGTGGGGTCATTATTTGGATTTTATCATCTATATATATATATATATGGGGTGTAAAAAACTGAACTGACCTAAAAATTCGATCTTAAACCGAATCAAATCGAGTCAGTTCAATTTTAATTTTAGAATTTTTGTAAATTTCAGGCAGAATCCGAACCCGACAAAAACCAAATTTTATTATATTATATATATTTTTTACCTTAAAGTATAGCAATGCAGCTCATTAGCAAATTGGTAAAGGTAATAAATATATATCCATAGGTCGAAGGTTTGTTTCTTCCCAGTAGTGTAAACCTTGTTTTTTTGGTTTTTTTTTGAGAAAAAGTGATAAAAACCTCAATATTTAACGTTCTTCCCAGTAGTGTAAATCTTGTTTTTTTGGTTTTTTTGAGAAAAAATGATAAAAACCTCAAATATTTAATGTTGCCAAGGGTTCACCAAGGATCGAATCGGGGCCTCCCAAACGGAAGAAGCGCATTTAGTCATTTGGCTACTGCAGTTTTTTTGTTTTTTAGGTTTCATTTATTATACTTAATATTATGCGATTAACCTGAAATCCGACGGATACCCAATCAAATAACTTCAGTTTAGATCGATTTAAAATTTAAAAAAAAAATAAAACCGATTCGATTCAAACCGGTCCGATGCACCGCCAATATGTGTGTGTTACACGTGAATTTCATTTTGTTTGAAAGGGTCTCGTATTTAATTAATTTTAGAAAAGTTTTGTTAATATATATATATATTAAATGATTAACTATTGTGATGGTGTGTATACATATAAGCAACTATTTTTTTTTCTTTTAGTCTCTATTTTTTTATTTAAAATTTATTAAATTTTAATTAATTTAATATGATCTAAGTATGACTATAAAAATGGTAAATTTTTTTCGATAATTGATTTATTATAGATTATATGCACTACAATTTGAATCCAAAATATTATTTAAATAAAAATAATTCCTGTCAATTGATTCAACGATTGTTCATATAAGCAATTTTTTTTATTATACATATATAATTCGAATTTATGATATTATATTTTTTTAACTAATGTCATATCCAATTTAATAGAAATAAAATAAATTATATTAATAACATATATACTTTTATTATTCAATGTATTCTATGTATAAAATAGAAAAGTAAATGATACTAATTTAGAAAAACCCAAAAATAATTTTTAGTTTTTTAGATGAATTATTTAAAATTAGAAAGTAAAAATACTAGCAAACATATCACAAAATTAAATACTTAATCATATTGTAATATGATTGAGCAATTCTAATTTTCTTCCATAATTGATCATAATTGACATGCATAAAAAAAAATATTATGTAGAGCAGTGTGGCCTTGAAAGAGTCAAAGAGATTATATATATATAATCACTTAAATTCGAATATATCTATTACTCGATTATAATCACTTAAACAATATGAAAACTAAAATATAACCACTTAAACAAAATTAAACTAAAAAAAATTAAAAATTGAAATTAGAAAATAATTTATTTTAATTTTTTATTAAAATTTTATCTAAATTAAAATCATTAATTAATTTTAAAAATCTAAACAAAAAAATTAAGTTGCAACTATTAAATTCTTCAAACAACTCAATAGCAACTCAAGAACGAAAACCATCAATAACAACAACAACAAAAATCATAATTTCACAAAAAAACAACCATAGTCATTAAATTTATTTAGTAAAACATTATACATTTTAATTTTAAAAATTTTAATTCACTCATATACTCATAAATTTATACTAATTAAAGAAATCAAATGACTGAAAATAGAGTTAAAAACTTAAAAAAAAAAGTATAAAATATGGACAGCAATCTGATAACAACCACAAAAATAACTAAAAAATTAAAAAAAATCAACAACAATCTAAATAAATTTAAAATTAATAGATTTATATTTGTATAATTATGTTTATATAAATTAATTATATTTAAAATAATTATAAAACATGGATAATAACCTAACAACAACCAAATTCAAATAGCGCTAATGCTGAAATATAACCACTTAAAAAAATATTAAACTAAAATATAAGGGTGTGCATTTAGTTGGTTCGGTTAGTTTTGGGCCATTTTTTGATTGAACTAAATTAATTGAACCGAACTAAATTAGAATCAAACCAGATCAAAGCAACTCAGAAACCAAACCGATCGAATAAACCTAATTTTTTTAGAATAAAAACCAAGCTGATCGAACAAACTGAATTTTTATAAATGTAAATTATTTTTTATTATATTATTATATTATTTATAAATAAAAAAAATAAAAAAATAAATGAAATTTCAGTTAATTCAGTTCAGTTTAAAAATTTTAAAAATATTATCAAATCATACTAAATCAAACCGAATTGGGTCAATTCAATCAACTCATAAGGGTTGCACAACCCTACTAAAATATAACCACTTAATAGTTCAAAAAAATATAAACACTTAAAAAATATAAAATTAAAATAAATTAAAAATTGAAATATAAAGAATAATTTATGTAAATTTTTTATTGAAAATTTAACCAAAATAAAATCATTAATTATTTTAGAAATTTAAAATAAATTAGTTGCAACTATTAAAATTTTCAAACAACTCAAGAATAGAATAACAACCATCAATAATAATAAAAAAATCAACCATAATTTTCGAAAAAAAATCATATTCATTGAATTTCTTTAATAAAAATGATATATTTTAGTTTTAAAAATTTTAATTCACTCATTTACTCTTAAATTTGTACTATTTAAAGAAATAAAAAAATTAAAAATAGAGTTAAACAAATCTCAAAACAAGTATAAAACATGAACAACAACCTAATACAGCAACTAGAAAAAACCAAAAAATAGCAACAACAATTCAACAATAATCTACCAATAACCAAATATTAAATTATTATTAATATTTAATAATTTAATATTTAATGCTTTAACATTTAATAACAATTTAATAATTTAGATAATTTTTATTAATTTAAATAATTTAAGAAATTTATATTTTAATAAATTTATATTTATATAAATTAATTATATTTATATAAAATAATATATAATAAATTTAAATTAATAAAAATAAATAAGTTTAAATCAATAAATAAATAAAATTTAATTTATTTAAAGAAATCAAACAACTAAAACTAGAATTATAAAAAAAAAAACTAAAACAAGTAACCTCACAACAATCAAATTCAAGCTGTGTACCAAATAAAATAGCATGAAAACTCCATTTTGAAGGTAAATTAATTAGACACAGAAATTCTGCCTTTAAATGCTATCAGACACCACATTTAAATAAACGAAAGACACGACCTCCTTTAGATATGGAAAAGCAGAGACAACGTTTGTGTGTTTTTTTGCGTGTGGAGATTGGTTCCAGAAAAAAGGAACGTGCAAAGATGAATGTATGGAGAAGCGGTGACTGTGAGTGCTGCGTTGTGTTGTGTTATGTTTGGAGAGGTTTTGAAAGGAATTTTGAAGCTGTACAGTGTACAGATTGTTGGGATGTTTACGTATCTAACACCAAAACATTTTCTATTTTCACAAATAACCTCTTTTTTATCATTATTTACTTGTTTTCGCGAAAACATCTCCATCAACATATATAAAAATGTGACATTTGGAGAATCGGTGTCGTGTTGTATTCAGCAAGGTTTTGAAAGGAAGGAACAGTATACAAATGAAAAAAAAAAAAATGTTAATATTTCTTCTTTCCTAGGTTCCTCTTGAACCTTGGGCCCATAAATGAACCCAATTAGGTTGCAGAAACAAACCCCTTCTTTTGGACCTAAATATGGGAGATCAACAGTTCATGATAGTTTATTGAAATTCAATAATACACCATGAGGATGCTTAACTTTAACGGCTCTCATCATAAATAACCTAAATTTTTAAAAAATATTAAAAAACGCGTCAATTTTTTCAAAATAACATTTTTTAATTGTGGATCTCCTTCTTCTTCTTCTTCTTCAAAATATAAGTTTCTTTTTTTTCTATTTTTTAAGTTTTTTTTTTAACTCTATGGATATCATCGAGTTGTTGTTGGATTAGGTGCAGAGGCACAACTAAAAGTATTTTTTTCCCCCTCACTTTGATTAGTATTATTTTTTTTTCTCTTCTTCATCATCATTATTTTCTTAGAAAAACAATGAGCTAGTGGTGGGCTAGTGCTATTTAGAAATATATATATATATATATATATATATATATATATGAGGAGCTGATTGAGCTTGTTATGCCTTTCATTTCTATAATTTTTCAATTTCTTAATAATGTTCACTCTGTCTATTTTATAGAGAATTTTTTTTGAAGAAGACGACACATTTTCTTTTATTTTGTTGAATTTTATTTTTATATAATAAACTGTTGTTATTTATCTTATTTCTTCATTAACAAAACAAAATCAATACAATTTTCAAAATTTATACATAACAACCTAACTACAACAAACAAACAAAAAATAAATAACAATAAAAAACAACCGAAAATAACCAAAAAATAACAATTTAAAAACAAGGAAAAAATACTGAAAAATAACAACAAAAAAGCATGTATTATATCAAAAAAATAATTCTTATTTTTATTATTAATTCTAATAAAAGCGAAGATTTTTAAAAAAAAAAATAATTAGGTTAGTTTTAAATAGCTCATTCAAAATTTTTTAACAATCCCATAAGAACTTAAGCCAATTAAACTAAAAACTAAAATTATTTAGAATATTGTAGACGGCGGGGTTTAGCGCGCGCCTAAATTTATTGCAACCACGACATTGTTTGAGCTCAGAGCTCTAGGGAACACACTGCTATATCATAAAGACATAGCGTGGAGATGAGGAGTCACCACCTAAGGTAATAACTGGGATAAATCGAAGGTGGTGGTAACTCGATTCTCTAATACAAGCTAGCACCACAACTAGGAGTTCTGGATACGAAATACCAACTTCTTTTAGTCTTATGTTCATTTATAATTATTTTATGAATTACTATCTTATTCCCTAATTATATGCAATTTCATTAAACCCTAATTGAACATCTATTTAACCCTAAGGCAACCAATCCATGAAAAAGCACATAAAAATGCATTTGAGTCATAACGTCCCTAAATCCAAACTACATTTGATTTTAATTTTAAATTAGCTAAATATATATATTTTATTTTCAAGTGAAATGGAACTAAAGGTGGGCCTATATTTTAATTGTATTAGTGAACTTAAATCTATTATTTTAAATTCTAAAAGTGGGCCTAATTCTATCAAATTTAAAAAAAATAGATTTGATTTAATGGGCCTAATTCTACTTATTTTAATTTAAATGAAATGATCTGAAATCTATTTATTTTAAAAGAAATTATTTAATGAGCTGAACTAAATCTAAATTTATTTTAAATTACATAAAGTGGGCCTAAAGTTTAAATTAACCTAAATGGGCCTAAATTTAATTTTAAATGCCTATTTATTAGTGAGTTAGACCTACATGTGGGCTTGGGGCTCAAAACAAATAAAAAATAACAAATAAGCCCAAATAATAAAAATAAGGAAAATAACAAATCAAAAACAAACATCCTATGATTTTTATAACCCTAGTTTTAATTACATACAACCTAAAATTAATCTAAAGCCACCATTGATTTTAATTAAGGTTTACCAAATAAACCCTAATTTACTAATTGATTTTAAAAAGCAAAAAAAGTAAATATTTTACTATTCCCACTATTAGGACTATTACAACCTACGTACAGATTATTAAAATTAAATTAAATACAACCATAAAGCCAAATAAATAAAATAACACAAAATGTTAAAAAGGATCTAAAATCTATGTTAAAATACAGAATTTAATCCATGATATTCTATGGATCTTCATGAGTTCTCCATGGGTTAAATCACTCCACAGTTTAGGGTACTCCCACCATCATGAAAATAGAAAAAAAATAAAATAAAAATTAGTTAACGAATGATTGAAAAATAATAAACAAAAATCAAATAAAAATCAAAATAAAAGAAGAAGGAGATGAAGATTTGAGAATAGGATGCAATATTGATTGTCCCTCAGAAGGTGATCACCGTTAATAAAAGCCTTTGGCTTTTGTTATGTTTGTCTGTGATTTTTTATTTATTTGGATGTGATTATGACTAGAAGCAAAAGAAAAGTACGTAGAAATCAAAGAAAAAGAATTGTGTTTTTTTGGCTAACGGCTAAGAATCAGAAAATGTAGAGAAAAATTATAAAAACCCTAAGAGCCTCCCTCCTGTGAAAAGAAAAGAGGTATTTATAGAAACCTAATCTTGTAACCTTAATCTGATTACAGAATAAAAATAATAAAAATAATTTATTTTTAATCTTTATCTAATAAATAAACATTTATCAACAAATATTTATCAAATAAAAATTAAATAACAATCAAACAAACAAAATAAATAAATAAATAAGTGGACATCCTATTTCCTATCGAAAATAAGCTATTTCCGGTTGGAAACAGAAAGGAAAGAAATGATGGCAATGGCCACTTTTCAATTTACAAGTTGAATGGGCTCTTCTTTTTCTTATTTGTTTTTTTTTTAAACTTATTTATTTTTTAAATTTTCTCATTTTTCATTTTTTTAATTTTTTATCTTTTTAAATAATAATAATAATAAATAATTAAAATAAATAAAAAAATAGCTTAAAAAATAGCTCCTAAAAATAATTTACAATTTAGTTCAAAACAAATCAATCAAATCCAACAAATTTAATTTCACAGTCAATTTTCATCATTGGGTCCTCTGTCGCATCCAAACTCGAATCATCTTGAAATTGGGTGCTTACAACTATGTTGTGACATTCCAAGGATGGAGTTGTGATACCTGCAGAGAGATTTGTGGAAGGAAGGTGTATTGTGGGTGGAGTCCATTGAGTGGAAGTATTTCAGTGAAAGTTATCCTCTTATGATTTATATATTGAATAAGGATAAATAGACTCAACAAATTGGACATGTCGTGACACTATAATTTTGGATGTGGGAACATGGTAACACAGATAAGCACTTTGGGTAAGTGAATATCCGAAGAACACACAGGGTTGTGACCAAGGTTAAAGTTTGTGTGATGTGTATGGTCTAATCCAAGGATAACACAAACACCCAAAAATTCTAAGTTTAATGTAATTGGGTTTGTGTTGGTAGAGTTTCTCAAAACGTGATAAAAGGTTTAAAGTTTTAGTGGGCATTCTGTTTATTAAATAAACTGCTGTGACGAAGGCATATGACCAGAATTCTAGTGGAATGGAGGCTTGATTTAAGAGAGTATAACCGGTTTCTACAATATGTCTATGTCTTCTTTCTGAGAAACTATTATGTTGGGGTGTGTGTGGTGGTGTGGTTAGATGAGAAATGCCATTGGTGGCCAAAAAAGATGCTAAAGCATGAAATTTGCCCCCATTGTCAGTGTAGAGAGTTTTAATTTTATGTCCAAAGTGATTTTCAACAAGTGACTTGAACCTAATAAACACATCGTTGACTTCTGATTTTGTCTTGAGCGGGTAAAACCAAATATATTTTGTGTGGTGGTCTATGAACACAACACAATACTTGAAATTATCAATTGATAAAACAGGTGACGTCTAAACATCAGAGAAAATAATTTTAAGAGGTTGAGTTGTAGAAAGAGATGATTGAGAAAATGGAAGTCTATGAGCTTTATTACAAGAACAAGCATTACAAGAAAAATTATGTGAAATATTGGATTCTAAATTATTAGTTCTAACAATATGTTGAAGAATTGGAAATGCAGGGTGCCCTAGACGTTGATTCCAACAAGATGAAGAGGTTTTGATTGTTGAAAAAGCTAAGAGAGGAGGGGTGGAATTCTGATTTTGAGGCCATTCTTATACTTCATCCTTCATAGCTCCTTGGTGTAGAATTGCCTTTGTGCATAGATCCTTCACTTGAAACTTTTGAGGAAAGAATTCAACAGATACTTTGTTAGATGTGCAAAAATGATAAATGGAGATTAAATTTTTCTTTATGGATGGGACACGCAAAACATCATGTAATTGAAAGAACTGATCGGTAAACTAGTGCCATCTCCAACCAATAAGTCATCGAGGCCACCATAAGGTGAGTGTAGAGAAAGATTGCTCAAGTCAGTTGTAACATAGTGACTTGTTCCACTGTCTAGAAGCCAACTTTGATTGGTCTTGGTTATGATTGTTGGGTTTGCTTGAGGCTGCTAAGAGTTGCCTTATTTGGTTTGGGATGGTGGAAGTGATCCGGTTGAGTTAGTAATCACTTTGAAAGAGGGGCAACGTTTGGCCGTGTGTGACCTTGAACTCCATAGATTTGATAGTAGCCAAGATATGGACGAGGATTTTTGTTGTTTCGAGTGGAGTTGAATCGGGTACCAGTGGTGGTGTTATGTTGGTTTCGGTAATTGGATAGGTTGGGGGTGGTGGTATTGTGCTTTGTTGTTAAATTGGTTGTTGCTGGGAAGTGGGATGGGTGAGTTATGGGTGTGGTGACTTCAAAGGTAAGGAGTTTTTCATGTAGTTCTTCAAAGCTGATGGATGAGTCACGAGCTTGAATGGCTTTAGCAAGTTCTTTGTAATCATCTCCTAAACCTGCAAAAACAATATCAGTGAGATCTTCAACATCCATTGGAGCACCTAATATAGCTAGCTCATCTGTTCAAGCTTTAATTGTGTGCAAGAATTCTGTGATTGTCATTAAGCCTTTGGCTAAGGTTTTGAGTTGTTGTTTGATGTGTTTGATGCGCCCCCTAGATGGTTTGGCATAGGTGGTGGCTAGCATGTCCCATGCTTGTTTGGAGGTAGCTGAATTGGCTATGAAAGGAACAACATTAGGAGAAAGAGAGCCAACTATGGCATTGAGAATTTATTGATCCTGCGCGCCTAATCCAAGTAAGATTAGCAGAATTGGGAGTGGTGGTGTTGTTAATTGTTGTTGTTGAGGGAGGACAGGGTTTCGATCCATTGATGTAGCCTAGGAGATCATAACCAGTAAGAAGGGTTTGAAACTGAAGTTTCCATGAAGAGTAGTTACTGTTGGTTAATTTGATTGGAGCTTGAACAACGGTGTTAATGGTGATGAGGTTGGTGGTGGAGTCGGCAGAATTTTGGACTCCATTGACGGTGTTGTTGGTTGACATAGTGAAGAAGGAAGGGAAAGAAAAAAAAATGAATTAGTGGCTTAGGACAGCTCTGATACCATATAGAATAACAAAGTAAGTGAAGAAATGATTTTGGGAAAAGGATACATTTTCTCATTAAAAGATTCAAATTTATATATCCAGCTTAAACAGAATAATGAGAAATTATAAATCTACAAGATCTCTAACTAACTATGATTACAACTGAAGATTAACTTTACAATTCAAACTACACAATAGATACAGCTAAGATATAGATGTTGGTGGACGTGGTCAAGCTTTCTTTGCCAATATTATCCAATTTGTTTGGAGGATTTTTAGCCAAAAAAAAGGGAATTAACATATGCACCGTAAAAATGTGTTACTAAAATATTTAAGTACATACTTTCGACAATGAAGGTCTTATTATATTGAACTAGAAGAAAATTAATTGCCGATGAGTTCTAATCTAAATGGTTGAATGACTCTTAATGATGTTTAAGATATTGATGCTACTCATGGTTTCCGGCCAAGCTTTCTTTGGTGGAGTCTTTTATCAGCAAAATATATTTTGAAGGAAGGTCTGGGGTGGAGAATTGGCAATAAGCAATCACTTCATATTTGGTCTGATAAATGAATAACTGGGGTTGCAGGTATGAAGCCTCTCATTCCACGTGATGATCACTCTGACAATATGGTGGCCTCTCTTGTTGATCCTGATTTGAAATGGTGGAAGGTTAACTTGGTAAAACAATTATTTATTTTGCTATTTACTTGTGTAGAACTCGTATATCTCAAATTAAACTATTTATAATCTAATAATTTTTATTTAAAAATCATTTTTAAATTATAACTGCAAATAAAAAAATAAAATGAATAATATTTGAAGACTGCATTATATTTATAAATATTATAAACTCTATACTTTAAATTGAAAAATTTTGAAAATGAACTAAATAATCGATAAAATTATTTATAAGGATATAAGTTTTTATTTTACTTTTAAATATATATTATTCAAGTTTGTGCATGTAAATAAAATATTTTTAATTTTAAAATTAAATATCTGAATATCAAAAAATTAAAAATATATTTTTCATTCTAATTTTAATATAATCAAAATATATAAGTGTAAGTAAATTAATAATATTAATAATAATTACGCCTTAAAATAATAAAAAATATTTAAAAAAGAGAGGATCAAAATGATAATTTATAAGAATCATGAGGATCAAAAGAAATTTTTTTTAATTAAGGAGAGCAGAGCAAAACACCGACCTGTTTAAAAAATACAAAATTTGCAAATTAAAGTGTTTATAAGGTCAAATTTTACAAGTTGAGGTGCTTATAAGATCAAACTTTAAGTACAGGGAGCTAATGAGATTTTCACAACAAGTTCAAAGGGGTAGATATGTGTTTGGCCTATATTTTTATTCTCCAATTTATCGCATGATTTTTTTTATTAACTAGTTTTTAAATTTTACTGATTCAAAATATAGACTTCTTAATTCAGTTTGAGAATACGAAAAGCATCAATGAAGGAAGAGAATCAACACGGAGGACTCCTTTCTTGTTTCTTAAGAAACTCCATGAAGCATTTTGTGGGGTTGAAAGGTTACGGAAATTTTGGATACCAATGCATTGTATGTTGCCATCAAATTGGCCCAGAAGGTGACCATAGCATGGCGGCTTGGCTGTCAATAGGAAAATGATGCAATGAGACCATTTATGTGTTGTGTCTAAAGATGAGTTTCGAGGATTCGGCATCAAATGCAATTTCAACTTCTGCAAGTGACTATCTGCCTGCTGAAAAGCTGTTGTATCGATCTCCGATATGTTGAGTTCACAATAATTCTTTTTTTTCTTTTTAAATGTTGGGCTTGAGCATTGATATAGAGGCTTACAAACACTAACTGTGAAACTTTAAAACACACAAGACTTTCAAAAATGACTTGTGGATTTACAATCTCCTATGATAAAATTATTATTTGTGTGTTATATTATGAGATATATAATAAATTGCCCTCTTGGGCTTCCAATATTCACACTCAAATTTAATTTTTATTATTTTTTTATTTGAATCATCCCGAAATCTAAAG
The DNA here is from genome assembly GCA_949671775.1 of Mallotus repandus. Lineage (NCBI taxonomy): Eukaryota > Viridiplantae > Streptophyta > Magnoliopsida > Malpighiales > Euphorbiaceae > Mallotus > Mallotus repandus. The sequence goes on from CATIWM010236921.1 coordinate 28,193, forward strand.
TTAATTAATTCATTTTTCGAATAGAATCATAGAAAAAATAAAAGTATTCCAATAATTAATTTAACACGATCACATATATTATAACTTCAACTCAAAACATTGTTTAAGAAAAATAAATTTTCTGTCAATTGATCCAGCTTTTGTTGGCAATTTAAACAATATTTTTTCAATTATATATTTTTTTAAAGGACAACGATACATGTCGCGGCTAGCGACATGCATTCGCTGTCTCAGGTGGGCTTTATGCCCATTTCGCCCTTTTGATTTTTTTGTTTGAATTTTAGTTTATTTTTTGAAAATTCAATTTTTTATTTTTGGAATCTAAAATCTAACTTGCACATGGGTGAACCCATCGTATAAGGATTTAAACGCACATAGCTTGTAAATTTTATTTTTAATAATCTAATAAAAAAATTCATTTTTTTGAATTTTATTTTTTAAAAATTCAATTTATTTTATTTTTTTAAATCTAAAACCTAAATTGTACACAAATGAACCTGTCGTGTAAAGATTTAAATATCCGTAACTTGTAAAAAAAAATTTTATAATCAAATGAAAAAAAAAAAAAGAGTACTTTGATAATTTGGTCGCTAGTAGCGACACAAATAATTTCCCTTTTTTAAAACGCAGTTACCATCGTAGGAAGGAAGAGAGGGCCTCCCATTATGGTTGTGAGAGAGCATCGGTCAGGTCAGGTTGCGTGAATGGATAAACCGATCAGTTATCAGAACAGAAATATACGACCCAAACTGAACTGATGGTAACTAATAAACCAAAAAGGTCGATAACCGATAATTTCGGTTAAGTCGATTCGGTTCATCAAATTAGACTCCCGGGTTGGGCCTTTGGGCCTATGAATTTCACAAGTAAAAAAATATGAACATAAAGCATTTTCACAAAATAATAATGAGTACAAGCCCACATTACATATTGTTTTCATTACGTATAAGGCCAATTTGCATTGAATATTGTATACCTTCTAAAACCTGCCAATTTGCATTGAATATTGTCTACCTTTCTAAAACCTAACATATTTCCAAAATAAATATCAATGGCCTATACAAAAAATATTCATTACTGTCTGCACATAAAAAAAAAAAGAATATTCAATAGACAGATCTTGGCAGTTGGCTCAAAAGCTTTCCACCAAAAGTTTCAAAAGTACTGGCTGTAGCATGTACAAAAAATGAAGCTGCAGCAACACAATATTTACCTGCACAAATAAGTAACAGAAGATACATATTATAAGTATAACCAAAGTATAAAAGAATGAAGATGTTAACAAGAAAGTAAGTCCAATAACAAAAGGCTCAGGATGCTTATGTTTTTCAGATCATGAATCAAAATACAACCAAATTTCTGGCAGCAGTAACAGATACTTCAAAAAATACTATACTGTCAGTGGCCACCTAAGAAATAAAGCAAGTATTCTAATACCAAGTCAGAATGTCGTAGGGTGGAAGCATCATCATTGCCAATAAATATAAGAATAAACTAAGAAGCTCATGATATAAAAGTTAAATCACATCAAGAATGCGGCCACATTTCTGGTAGCTATATAAAAAAAAAGCCACCAAAGAAACTTAAGCAAGCATTATGTCAAGTCTTAACATATTAGGGTGGAAGCATCATCATTGCCTCTTAACTTACTGCAACAATAACACAGGCACCAAAAAAAGGCACTTCAGGTTGGTCACATGTAAGTAGATATTGATCCAGATAGTCAAGCAAGCAGGAAATTGAAACATATCAATAAAGCAGAAGTAGCAGGAAGCAATTTGAAAGAGTCATAAAAGAATCAAGCATGCAGCAACATAATATCAATCAGGCAGCAAAGAATGAATGAATATCAAAGGAAATAGTTATTTTACTGAGTATTTGCTAATGAAGGGCCACTGGCCACTTGTTCCAATTCTGTAAAAGAAAAATTATTAGATTCAGCAAGCATTGTATAGTATTAAAAATAAATTAAAGAAAGTAAAGAAAGGAAAAGAAATAGAAGTGCCTCTCTCAAATTTCTCCAATTCTTCAACATTTTCCTTAACTGACACTAGCTGATTTTCCAATCTAAGCCAGTCCTATGTGCATATGAGAGCCTTAACTATTTTTAGAGTTAATGAACTCCTAAAAGCATTAATGACACGCCGACTAGTGCTGCAGGCAGACTCAAATGCCACAGTGGAAATAGGAACTGTAAGAATATCCCTGGCCATATGAGAGAGTATTGGAAACCTCTCTGAGTTAAGCTTCCACCAACAGAGGATATAAAAACTCCCTTCATCCTCTACCACTGCCTCAGCTAAATAGATATCAAGATCTATTTTTTTACCTCCACCCATTCCAAATTCTTTCTTGTGCTTCTTAAATCTTTCTTTTGTCAATGAAAGTGTTTCAGCAGTAGCTTGACTTGTAGGCAGTGCATCAGGTTGGCTTGACTGACTTACACATGTATCAAAAGTAGAAGAAGAGCCATACAAGCTTACATAATCATCAAATAGAGCAGTCAGATTAGATTTTACATTGGTAAACATTTTGCTTCCCTCCTCTTCACCATACATTTGATTTATTGAGAACTAAATAAACTCAATCTTAAATCGAGGGTCCAATACAGTAGTGATAAAAATAAAAGAATTAACCTTTTCAGGATCCCCCCAATATTTATCAAATTTCTGTTTCATGTTCAAGCCCATATGCCTAACAGATAAGTCAGATTCAGACTGCATATCAGTCAATAGAACACTCAAGTCAGAGATCTCTGAAACAAATGAATTGGTAGTGACATACTTTCAACCTGAAATCCTCACAATAATGTCATAAAATAATTTCAATATCTTCACAAGTTGTAAGACATACTCCCAGTCTAGATAGTTAGGTATATCCTGACCCACGTAAGCTCTAAAAGAGCTTTCGCTTTCCTCATTTTTTCATAGAAACAAGTTGTCCTCAATATAGTGTAGGTGGAATTCGACCTTGTGGGCACATCAAAAGTCAAAGAGTTTTTACATTCAACACCAACCAAATCTACTAGATCCCTACATTTCTTCAACCTAGCAGGGGAATTCCTAATGTATCTCGATGCCTCTCTCACTTTCCTTACATTAAGACTAGACTCTTTCAAGCCGTCATTAACAATCAAATTGAAAATATGTGCTATACATCTCATATGCAAAAACTTCATCCTAACACTATATGCACCCCAACTAAGCAATTTCTTTTTTAAAAACCCAACAACAGTGTCATTACTTGATGCATTATCCATATAATTGAAAAGATTGATTTCAAACCACAATCATTCAAACAAGTTTCTAAAGCCTTTGTTATATATTCACCCTTATACGATGATACAGGGACAAAAGAAATTATTTTCTTATGCAAATCCCACCCATTATCCACAAAATGAGCAGTCACACACATGTAATTTATTCTTTATATTGATGTCAAAAAATTAGTAGTTATACTGATTCTTTGACAGTTTGACTTAATAAAGGTTTTCAGCTTATCCCTCTCAAACACAAACATATCATAACAATCTCAAGATATAGTCCTACCTAGATGGTATCTTAAATCTAAGACAGACAGCATGCATGAAATTTTTGAAACCAAGACCTTCAATAAATCTAAAAGCAAGTTCATCAATAATAATCATCTGGCTAAGTGCAGTTCTAATTGAATCAGAATCATATTTCCATGTGCCTATGATAGTAGATTGGGTGGCATCTTGTGCTTCCACCCCTTTACTAGTAGGATTCAATGTTAAAATAGTCTGCCTAGTAATAGCATTTTGTGGTATTTTCATGCAATGCAAGACATGATTTTTTAAAGAAGATGTGCCATGGAATTTTGAATGAGCATGATAAGTAGAAGCACAGTAAAGGCATTTACACTTAATCACTACAACATTCTTATCTCGTACCGGCTTAAAAAACTGCCATACAGCAGATTTATGTTTAGTCTCTTTACATTTCTTTTTAGCGACAATCAGCTGCTCCTGTTGCACAGTTGATCCGGGAGTTACTTCCACCTAATTAGCCTCGCCAGGAGTAGGATCACCATCAGGGACACCAGTGGCATTATTACTGCCACTGGTAGCTTCCATCTATTACATTAATAACCAATAACAACCACAAATATAATGTATTAATTCCACAGAATATCAAGAATTAAGTTTTAATCGAAAAAATTATAGAACATAACAAAGTAATCAGATTAGTAGCATTTATTAATTTTTCAAAGGTCTGTGTAGGTCAACTGTCCAACAAATATAAATGAGTAGGCTTTACTGTGCTTCCACCCTTTTCTTTTAAGTTATAACTTAATAGCTTCAAGTATAAACTTTAAGCTTCCACCCTTTTCATTGTTATAACTTAAAGCTTTAAGCTTCCACCCTTTTCATTATTATAACTTAAAGCTTTAAGATTCCACCCATTTAGAATCTAGATATATCTCTACAGAGGCAGTGACATCAACACTACACACATGTTCATAGATTAAAACATAAACATGAAGTCAATGAACCAAATAAACAATAGGCATAATCATGAACATGTAATCTTTAAAAACACCCAGAATCACATATAAGACACAGAAAAAATCATCTGGCTACAGATCGATGAACTCCATACCCAATAAGGCAATAACCATAGATCAGACTTTGATTTCACCTAGATCTTTTTAATAAAACTAAAATAAAAAAATACATATTCGTTTACATGCATGCATGGATTTTTTTTTAAATCCAAACCAAACAACAAATATAATAAAATATGAAATACAGACAAAAATATAAACAAATTATTAATAGACAAAATCGAATCACAAATTGAAAAAATTGAAACTTTTACAAAAAAATTTACCAAATAACTCTTTTTAATCATCATATGAATAAAAAAATTAAACAAATACTAAAAATAAACACCAAATAATTTTTTTAAATATCAGATCTATAAACAAAAAAATTAATTATTTTTAAATATCAAATCTATAAACACCAAAAAATTTAAACAATTACTAAAAACAAACCAAATAAACCTTTTAAAACAATAGATCGATAAAAAAATAAAAAAATAACCAAATAAACATTTTTAAACATCATATCTATAAAAGTAATTAATTTTTTTGCATGTACACAACCAGAACCAAAAATTTGAAACAGATCTATAACATAGATCAATTTCAAATGTAAATAAGAAAACTGTTTAAGCTTCCACCCAAAGAACACAAAAAATCATCAACTAAATAGAATAAGAACACAGAAATTACCAACACAAACAGATATAAAATGAATAATATGATATGTTCGTGTTCTAAAAAAGGGGAGAGTTTAAAGTAAAGAGACTAAATCACTGAAAGTAATCAAATCGATTACATATAGAGTCGATTAGCATAGATAAGTGAGTGATTAAGGATTAGGCTTTGATTTAGTTTGCTAGATAAGAGTCAAAGAGTGAGTGTAATATGTAGATAAGCAATGATTTAGGGTTAGGGATTAAGGTTACGGTTAGAGAGGAGATGAAGAAGACAGAGGAGAGGAATGAAGAGGTCGAGGCACGTCTGAGGAGAGAAGGGAAATGAGAGGAAAGGGTAGGGTTTTTTCAATTTATAGTCCCACACCCCTTCCTCAAACGACATTGTGTAGTGTGTGTATATATATATTTTATAATAAATATCAAAAATTTGGTCGGTTCGGTTGGGTATTTCTTCACTCTGACCTAATAACCGAAAAATCGAAAACCCTTACACCAGCAACCAACCTGGCTTATCCACATTTTTGAAAACTAAACCGTGCCCAAATTTCGGGTCTGTTCGGATCGCAAATTCGGGTACAGTCGGATTTTTCTCAGCCCTAATTATGGCAGAAGGACACCTTGCGGGCAACAACCACAATTAATTGTGTTCATATGTTTTGTAGAAAAATGGATTTCTCTGAATTATGGAACACAATCAAAATATTTTAGTATCCAAAGTAAGAACTATGGTTTGCTTTAAAATTTGAGTCATTCTACAATACAAACATGTGTATCTATACAAATACAATTAGAATCATTAGATTACTACTAATTTAACTATAACCATTGATATATTTTATAGGTATTGGTACACCAAAATAATCAATGGTTATAATCAAATAAAAATAAATTTAATAGCTCTAATTTCATTTACATAGATACAAACGTTTGCACTATAGCAAGAACCTTAAAATTTATAGTCATGACGTGGGAAGATAAGGATGCAAAATAGGCCCCTATTTTTTTGCAATTGGTCTATTGCATCATAAAAAGATAAAAGCTATTCTTGGTGATGACAAACAATAACAACTTTCACATAATTATTTATTTATTTATTTTCTAGGGGACACAAAGCTTAATTTCTTTTATGTGAACAGTATGGAACCACCTTGAGAAATATCAGTTTTAAATTGATGGTTCCATAAAAAAAATTGAAATTGGCATAACATGCAATGACTTTTACCGCAAAGTTAAATGGAATGATTATAAGCCTCTCATTCTTTTTCTTTCCAATCACATGGACGTAGCATATTATTTTTGTTCACAAACCTTAACACGCATTAATCTAATCAAGGCAAAAAAATTGCCCCATTCTCTCTTTTTTTTTATTCTAAAAAGTCTTAAATAATTAATTTAACCCAATGGCATACACCACCCCTATTCTTTTGATATTCTATTTTAAAAATTTTTTAACAAATGTGACTGCAGGCACTACATATTCTAACATCTTTTTCTCAACATTTTATTCTAAAAAAGTCTTAATAAATAATTTAACACGACTGCATGTATCAAGATTTTGACCCCTTTTCAATGTGAAATTCTAAAAAAAATTCAATAGTTAATTTAAAAATATGACATACACCACAATTCAAACGCAACTGCATGTACCTGCATATACCACAATTCGAAAATCATTTTCTCAATTTTTTTTAAAACAATCTCCTAACAACTAATTTAACATAATTGTATACATTACAATTTGAACTTCCATTCTATCTCTCAATGTTTTATTCTAAAAAATATTTCTTAACAACTAATTTACTATGATTATATACATTTTAATCCAAATATAATTGTATTTATCATTATTTGAATTCAAATTGTGGCAATTTTAGCACATATAGCTTTTTAGTCAAAATTAAATAAAAATATTGACGTGGCATCTTATAAAATGTCAAATTTACCCTTTTAAATTTTCTAAATCTATAATGGTCTACTGGTATAAAAAATCTAAATGTTTCAAATTTTTGACAAATTTATCCCAGTTTTTAAATTTTGAACAAATATTTTAATTTATACAATTTATTAATATAAATAATTATTTACTTAAAATTAAATTAAAAATGCATACATAATAATAAAAAAACTATATTTATTGTTGAAAATTACTAAGTTCATAAATGACTTTGATTATAATAATTTTAAAAAATAAAGATATTTTTAATATAAATAATTATTACTCTAAATAATTCAAAATTTTTAATTATTTCATAGTATTTATTTGAAAGTATTTAAAAATATCTAATTTTTTTTTAAAGAAAAAAAATCTAACTTTAACATTGAAAGAAAATTTGTCATAGTTTACTAAGCATACATATAAATAATTTTTAAATTTTTTTTAAAATAATAGGTTATCATAAATTTAAAAGTTTATCATATTTAGATTTAAATTTTGTATTTATTATGTCAACACTTTTTATTCAGTTAATCAAATGATTTTTAAATTGAAATATTTTTTTCGAAATTAAAAAATGAGATAAAATTGCCAAAAGTTGTAAACGTTTGAATTTTTTACGCCAATAAATTTGTATGGATTTTACAACATGAAGGGTAATTTTGACATTTTACATATGCTACATCAGCATACTTTATTCGATTTTGATTAAATGCCTATTTATGCTAAAATTGCCAAGAATTAATGAGATTGAGAGATTTTTGTAAAAATTAAAAAATTTGGATAAAATTGCAAAAGTCAAACGTTTAGATTTTTCATACCAATAAGCCTAAAAAAATAATGAATAATGTATGTATGTTTGTATGTATGTGAGTGGAGTCTTGTGCTCAAGAATTAAACTGTGAAGGTGTTTGGATTAGCTAATAGAGGAGAGCTGATAGCTTTTCAATTCTCAACAGCTACAATATAGTGTTTGATTAATGTTTTTAAATGGCAGTTGATAGCTTTTGGGACCCCTATCAGCTCCTGAAAAAGCCTGTTTGGTTAATATTTTTGAAAATAAGCTGGTAGTTGTTAGATACCCAAACAGCACCAGTTTATAAAAGCTTCAATTTGGAGCTTTTGACCAAGCTATATTTTTATATGTTAATTTTTTCCTTTATATATATACACACACACACAAAAGATATTAAATTAATATTATTATTATTACTACATTTAAGCATATTATTTTCAATATTTAAAAATTATAGATGTAAAATATTTATTAATATTAATATGTATAATTAAATACAATTCAAAATATAGATAAATAAATTACAATAAACATAAAATTTTAAAATTTTAAAAAATTAATTAATATCTATAATAGTCATTTAACATATAAACACCAACAGCCGTAAATGATTTCACCAAACACATAACAGCGAACAACAACAGTTATCAGCAACAATTTAACCAAGCAGACTTTTGGTTATATTATGGTACAAGGAAAACAAATAATGTTGTAGCAATTGTTGATGATCATGACAACCTATGGAAAACAAACACTAGTAACAAAAATGTCATAATGCTTCCATTTATCAGTTAAGAAGCATCATTAACATCGTGGTATCTAACAGAATACAGTGCACCAGAACTTTCATCCTTCACTTTGATGCTTGAAGTGCCTAAATGAAAAAAAAAATGCCATGAGAGAGAGCCAGAGTAAATATTTGATTCCAAGATAATAAGTTGTCCACTAGAATGGGGAAAAGCATCTAAAGTGCTAAACATTTTTTGAAGATTTAAGCACGCAAACTAAGGCAGCAAACTTAAAAATGATCAGAAAAAAAAATACAAGATACTTACAGTTGTAATATGTCCATCCAATTGCCTGATTTTCGAAATCATGTAAAACAAGCTTACTTGAGAGCACCAAATCTGCATTGTAACCAATTAGTGAGTAAAAAAAACCACAAACCATCTAATACTAGCTACAAACTCTGCACAATTAAACTAATGTGCCTTTACTATTAACAACTTAATTAGCAAACCAAAATTTGCACAATAAAACCCAGAAAGAGTAAAAGGAGGCTCTGAGGCATTTTAGAAAGAGCAGCTCTGCTAAGAATGTAGTGCAATGGAGTTCTATCTGACAAGTATTTTGTCTATTACACTTGTCTATAATTCAATGTATTGCAAGTCATCAACTAATCGCAAAATGAGAGATATATATATTCATCGTGATAGTTGACACCACTGCTGTAAATGTCGTTAGAAGGCTAAATTCCAAGCATTAAAATAGGCTAAATTCCTAGCATTAAAATACCAAGTTATAGGGTTCTAGAAACCATTGTTGTAAATGTCGTTACAATTTAGATTGCTACATGTTGCACCATTAACAGTAACTAAATTTAGAATCGAAAAAGAAATGAAGACCATACCTCCCAAAATAGTCATATTCCTACCATCCTTAGATTGCATCCCACTGTTTTGCCTGTTGAGAAAATTGGACAGCATTGGTGCAGCGGAATATTATTAACTGAGATAAATAAAAATTATTGCAAAAATAATCAAACAAATAAATATATAGAGGCAGTTAAACCGGCCAATGGGTGAATAAGATAGGCGGCAAAACCCGCCGTATAAATAATAATAAATGACACCAAAATTTTAACGTGGTTCACACTTAGTGTTGGGCTACGTCCATGAGACAAACTCCAAAAAATTCTTCCACTATAAAGATAGTAGTTACAAGAGAGAGTCTTCTCTAGATTAACACTAGAGGTATACAATAAAAGAGATCTCATCAAAATAGTGGCACTCAAAGTGTTTCCCACACGCCAAAAATATTTCCTCACTATTTTGTCACTCACCCTTTGAGAAAAAATTCCCAAACCCTTAAAACTCTCTCACTCTCATCAAAGTAAAAATACTTTGGATTCACTTAATTTTTCCTCACAAGCTTCCTCTCCTTTTTCTTATTTTGCTTGTGGCTCACTTATACTTCTTCTCCCATATGCAAGGCCTTTATATAGGCCATAGAGTCCAAAAAAAAGACAAAAAAAAAAAAAAAAATTTGACAATTTCTTTTTTGACTTTCTTCCTTTTTTTTTTATATAATTTTCAAATATGAGCTCCACTCTACTAGGATGGACCCATCAATTCTCCCCCTCCCGACTATGTGGAGGTCATCATCATCCCGGCAGCCAATCAACAGAATTCGAACTTCTCCCTTGGTAAGGTCTTTGTTAACATGTCTGATCCATTTTCATCTGTATGGATCTTTTCAAGCTGCAACAGTCTTTTCTCCAATACATCCCGTATCCAGTGATATCTCACATCAATATGCTTTGACCTTGAGTGAAAGGAGGAATTCTTACCAAGGTGGATAGCACTCCGACTATCAGAAAATAGCTCGTATCTATCTTGTTGAAACCCCAGTTCATTTAAGAACTTCTTCATCCATAACAACTCTTTAAAAGCTTCAGTTGCTGCAATAAACTCTGTTTCAATGGTAGACAAAGCAACACATTTCTGTAATTTTTACTGCCATGACACAGCTCCCCCTGCAAATATAATCAGGTAACCTGAGGTTGACTTTCTCGAGTCAACATCGCCCGCCATGTCTGCATCAGTGTATCCTGCTATCACAGGTTTGGTATCTCCAAAACATAAGCATATTTTGGACGTTCCACGAAGGTACCTGAAAATCCATTTCACTGCAGCCTAGTGTTCCTTTCCAGGATTTGAAAGGAATCTACTCACAACTCCAACTGAGTGTGCAATATCTGGTCGTGTACACACCATGGCATACATTAAACTACCAACTGCTGAAGCATATGGAACTCTATCCATCTCTTCTTTCTCCATATCTGTGGAAGGGCATTGCTGAGAAGTCAATCTAAAGTGATTAGCAAGAGGACAGCTAACCACTTTAGCATTGTACATGTTGAACCTCTGAAGTACCTTCTCAATGTACTTTTCTTGTGATAACCATAGTTTCCTGACGCCTCTGTCTCTAACAATCTTCATGCCAAGAATCTGCTTCGCTGGTCCCAAGTCTTTCATCGCAAAAGAC
>CATIWM010236926.1:0-15129 GCA_949671775.1 Mallotus repandus
CAATCACATATTTTGACATTGTAAATTATCCCAAATGGCAATAAAGAATATTCTTGTATCTAAAGTGTTTATTTAATTGAATATTCATCCATTAGCATAATGTTAAATGAATCTATTATCAAGAGTTGATAATATGAGTTACATATTCTTTTAGTACATATGCTATAAAATTATTCATAGTCGATAAATTAATATTTGGGTAATATTAATTTGACTGTCACCTCTGTCTATTTACCGTGATTAGTATGTGATACTGATTGTGGGAGGTAGTGAGTCTCATGCTACTTGATATGAGATATCAGAATAGACATGTGGATACTCATGTGATAGGTGGATCAAACATGATGTTAGATTTGTGATCGCAAGATATTCACTTATAGTCAATGATCACAGTCTAGGTTATAATGGTTCATATAGTCCTTTGACCTGAGGTGACACGGTCATCCATATTTAAGTGGTTAGTGTTTATTACCGCTTACATACCTGTGTTAATCACACATGGGTATATGGTGTGTGGTGGCTCGAGTTGGTTTAATGTAGGGATGAGTGTTCGACCAAGATGGGATTCAATGCCTAGAGTGAATCGGGATAAGATCCTATGCTATCTAAGTTTATTCTTGATGAATAAGCTCCTAGCTAGGATAAATATGACACAGTCTAAAAGAGTTTTAGTGCTCAAAAGTGCTTCTAGTATTTGTTATGTTTTATCAAGAGTTAAACTTGAGATGAGGTCATATGATATAGCTATTATAGTTTGACTAAACCTTGGCTTTAGGCTATATCAGGATCTTCTAATGAAGGCATTTTAGAGCACGGTAATTATGACCAAAGGGTTCATGTGAATCAATACATGCATTCATTTCTAATTGGGTAGTTGTGATATCGATGCTAGGGGTCACTCACAACTTATGAGATTTAAATGTGCATAACTGGGATTTTCATATTTAGACTTAAAAGGAGTTTTAAATAATATCAAGTGTTGATATTATCTTCTCATTGCCAATTAGACATGAACCTAGTAAGTCACACCTAAAAGAGTTTCACCAAATCATCATCAATATTAATCTATTAATTGATTAAAGAGTTTGATCAATTAATTAAAATTAATGGAATTGGATTTATGCTTTAAGCAATGATTCTAGCATATCATGAAAGCTAATTCCACCAAGGGTTTAACTATTAATTTATACTTAATTAATATGTGATATTAAATAGAGTATTAAATTAATAATTCATGTTATTTTTTATTGGACTTGGATTAATGGGCCAAGTTGTTTAAGCCTAGGCCCAAAAGAGTTTTGGACCAAGATTAATCCAAGATATTGAGAAAGCCCATGAACCTAATCCAAGCCCATTTGTGAAATGGATTGGGCTTGGGCCAAGTGCTAGCCCAATTGCTAAGCCTAAATCAATGTGAACATTACATGGTCAAAATTTGTCATGTTAGGCATGCATTATCCTTTATTTGTTTAATGTTGACTATGGACATGATAAGTATTAAACTTGGCTTATTACGCTTGTCATGTTAGGCACGCATTATCTCTTGTGTGTATAAATTTGACTAAGGCAAAGATAAGGATTAGGTGACATGATTAAGTGTAGAGAATGTATGTAGACATATACATGAGATGTATTAATTCTCTACATAATTCTTGGTGCATTAGATAAGTGTACAAGTTGTATACATATCATGATGAGTTGTATACTCATCAAGATGAGTTGTATGCTTGTCATGACAAATCATATACATGTAATGTAAGAGATTATGTCATTAAAGTTAGCTTTCTCTACCTATAAATAGATAACCTTAGAAATGTTTGAAAGGTAAGACATTAAGACAATTAAGAGTTTTGTGTAAAGACAAAAAAGGAGAAATAACATGTACACAAAATAAACCCAAAATATATACTTATAACATATTAAGTTAGTGCAAGACTTATGAGGGTCACTAGTAAGGAAACTTGTAACTAACCAAATCAAGAAAAGTAGGTGACTTAGTAAAGCTTTGGTGTTTCAAGCTAGAGGCCTAACACTTGGGAGGATAAGGCTAAGGCATATGAAAACATGAAACAAAACAGCAAAGACTAAGTACAGAAACAAAAATATTCCCGTCCTATGGCATATTGGATCATTGCATCATGGACTTCACATGGGTAAGTACCCACCATTTAACTGAAGGCAAACTAATCCCCAAAACTGATAAATGATCAACAACACAGTTGGCCCCCCTATAGATATGACTGGTATGCACTTGAAGTTTATCAATGCAAGAAAGAAAATTTTTGCAAGCTCTGCACAAACGCCAAGGGACAGCCAAACTTCTGTAACTAATCAAATGAACAACTAATGCTGAATCACTTTCAAGCCAAAAAAATAGGAGCCATTGAATAAGCTTTTTCCATGGTGATAATAATGGTATATATTTCTGCTTCAAAAGCAAAGCATGAGCCTAGTGGAGCTATGAAAGACACCATAGCAAAGCCCAAATAATCACAAAAAATTCCTCCAGGACCTGACTGACTCGGTGCACCTTGAGTAACACCATCGGTGTTGATTTTTATGCAAGAAAAAGGAGGTTTAATCTAGGAATGGAAAGCAACATCAGACACTTTCTAAATAGTCCTTGAACATGTAACCGATGAAGAATAACAAGATCATCGACGGAGTTATTCATATTCCTAATCTTCAATGATTCTATCTCCTTAATATCTTGACTAATTTTATGCAAAAAGTGAGGGATTGGAATGAAGATGTCATGAAATATCATTTGATTTCTAGTAAACTAGATATGGCAAACTATTGATAAAAAGCCAGCTTTCCAAAGAGCACCAAGCTGAGATGAAAAATTTAAGGACGACATAGCCTTGAAGAAACTGATGAAGTCATCAGTGAAAGGAATATTGACCCCAAACACGCTGCCCAAAGAATGCCAAATAGAAGTGGCATAAGGACACTGAATAAAGACATGGGTTAAAGATTCAATAGCTCCAAAGCAAAAATTACACCATGACACAAAAACCATACCCCTCTTACATAGTAAATCATCAGTAGGAAGGCAATTATAAATAGCTCGCCAAACTAAAAAAGCTCTAGCCAGAGGCAAGCAATGATGCCAAAGATCACGTCCCTAAGCAATCTTAGGATGGCTGGGATGATAGAAAACATAAAAATCTTTACAAAAAGAAGAACCATTCTTAGCTGGACAAAAAATGTAAACATCATCTCCACTATGAGAAAAAACCACACTATCTATGCCCTCACAAATATCAGGGTAAGCCAAGCGGAATTCTTAGGATAAATTCCACTTATTATGGACATAGGCATAAGAAATTTTTTACTTAAAATGCTTTTGAAAAGAAGCAGGAATACAAATTGCATCCGAAATAGAATAGCCTAACCAACTTAAATTTCAAAAATGCAAAGAAGAATCCTTTCCAAGCAGCCATTGAGAATTAGCTTGAATGTCAGTAGTACAAGCTTTAATTGAACTCCAAACAGAAGAATAAATATGAGAAGATCTAGACAAAAAAAGCTACATTAAAAAATCTAGAACAAAGGAAAGTGTAAAAAAAATCTAAATTACAACAAACCTTCCAAGCTAATTTACAAAGCATGGCCGAATTAAGATGATGGAGCCATTTCAATCAAAGGCCTCCCTCCTCCTTAGGAGCACAACAAATGTCCCACTTAACTGTAATAAGTTTTTTAGTAGCAATAGAACCGATCCAAATGAAATTTCTGATTGCTTTTTCCAAACTTCTAAGCAACATCACAAGTCATTTATAAACCATAAATGAATAAAAAAATAAGCCATAAATGATTGAATTAACCAGAACCATTCTACCTACCATAGAGAGGAGCTTACCAGACCATGCATGAAATTTGGAAAGGACTTTGTCGACCAATTGTTGTAAGCATTTTTTCCTAGGAGCACCTTGAAAAAGCGGAACTCCTAAATAATTAAAAGGAAGATCACCTTTCTTAATCCTAGAAATATTAGAAATTAAATGAGCTTTATGAGGAGTAACATATCTACCAAAATAAATTTGGGATTTGCTCCTATTAACTTGTTGCCCAGAAATAATTCCATAGGACTCAAATTCTCGAGTAAGCATATAAATATTAAACTGAGTGTCTCGGCAAAAAATTAAAATGTCATTAGCATAAAGGAAATGTAATGGAAATTTAACACGGGCACTAGCATACATAGGCACCAGACTAGAATCCTGAAACAGCTGAGTAAGAAGCCTATTAATATAATCCTCTGCCAAATAAAAAGTAAGAGGGAAAAGAGGATCCCCCTAACATACTCGACGAGAACAAGCAAAGTAGCCCTTAGGGACTCCATTAATTAAGATGGAAATTCGAGCAGAGCAAAAAACATTAAGCACCCAATTGCAAAAAGTATATGCAAAGCCAAAATTACAATGAACAGAAACAATAAAATTCCAATCTACCGAATCAAATGCTTTGCAAATGTTAACTTTAAGAGCCATATTACCACCCAGACAATGCTTATTCAACAAGTTGATATTTTCATAAGCACCCATAATGCAATCTTCTATATGGTGACATTTGATAAACCCAAATTGCGGAGGAGCCATTATCTCACCAATAAAAGAAGCTAATCTATTTGCCAAAATCTTAGCAATAATTTTGAAAACAAAATTACTAAGAATTATAGGTCTAAAATTTTCAACTGTATTAGTACCTGGCACCTTAGGAATAACAATCTTAAAGCTTAAGGTAACACCACCCATAATGTAGCTTATGGAAAAGAAACAGCGAACAACATCATAAACATTTTTACCCATAACATTCAAATAGTGTCTAAAAAATAAACCTGTGAATCCGTCAGGACAAGGAACGCTGTGAGGATCCAAATCAAACACCACTTCTTTAATCTCATCCAAACTAGGCATGTTGCAAAGAGCAGCATTATGATCATCACTAACCAAGCATGGAATGACCGAAGAGACTGAGGAAAATTCTTTTTGAAAATTGTTGGCCACAAAAAGAATAGAAAAATAACAAATAATATACTGTTCAATGGCATTAGAATCTGAAACAAGAGTATCATCAATAAGCAAACTATGGATACTAGATTATGGATGACGTCTAACCAAAATACCATGGTAATACTTTGAATTCCGATCACCATCATGCAACCATTTAATATGGGATTTATCTTTCTACAAGGCTTCTTGATTTTTAAGATGATAAGAAAGGTATTGATGAGCCGTAAGCTCTCTAGCATGCAGATCATCAGAAAAACCAAGCAACTCAATGTTAGACTGAATTTGAAGCAACTCTTGCTTAGCAACAGCAATAGAAAGATCCAAATGGCCAAAAACTTCTTTGTTCCAATTACGCATGAATCCTCAGAGAAATTTGAGCTTATGCAATAACATAAACATCAGGTGACCCATAATCGAAAGAGAATTCCAAAAATTAGCCACTACTATAGAGAAATTAGCATGATTTAACCACATTGACATGAACTTGAAAGGTCTATTAAATTCAGAATTAGAAAGCTTGCAACATAAAAGAAGAGGATTATGGTCAGATTTATGGTGCGCAAGAGCAGTACACTCAACCAAATTCCAATATTGAAGAGAAGTAGAATTACAAAGAACTTTGTCCAGCCGAATATCAACTCTATCTCTACCTCGATGATTGTTTGTCCAAGTGACAAATAGGCCCTTAGTATCCAAACAAGTTAGACTGTAATCCTCCACTGCTTTAATAAAATCAAAACAAGAATGTCTAGAGGGGGGAGAACCTATCTTTTTATGTGCTCCAAAGCAAGCATTGAAGTCAGCCATAACAAACAACCAACTAGCAATGACAATACTAGAAATATGAGAAAGCTCCTGCGATAAACAAAGTCTACTGGAAGACAAGACATTAGCATAAACAAATGCAATAGAGTTTAACATGTCATTTAGATAAAATTGTACAGTAATTTGTTGATTAGAGCTTGCTAATAAAGAGACATTTCCAACTCTTATT
The DNA here is from genome assembly GCA_949671775.1 of Mallotus repandus. Classification (NCBI taxonomy): domain Eukaryota; kingdom Viridiplantae; phylum Streptophyta; class Magnoliopsida; order Malpighiales; family Euphorbiaceae; genus Mallotus; species Mallotus repandus. Next base: position 6,013 of record CATIWM010236926.1, read on the forward strand.
CTGTCAGAAACCAGGACCCAATGGATGGAAGAGGTAAATAATTTTATGCTAAAAGAGACATTTTAATACTACACCAAAATCCATATGATAAAGAGTCAAATTAGACTTTTGGCTCACACAAATAAAGAATGTCAGGATTATGTAATCTGTAAAAATTAAAAAGGGATTACTGAGTGGGAGCATTACCAATCCCTCTACAATTCCAAGAGAGAATAATCATTAGGATATTTGTTTATGAGACCTAGTCCTTGGCCTGTTACCAGTCAAACTATGAATGAATAAAATATATAAAATTATCCTAAATGTGATGTGTGCTTGCATGTGTATGAAAACTAACCCTTGTTTTGTAGGATACTAAAATAGGTTTATTTTTATTCCCTCTTTTATATTTTTTATGTAATTAATAGAATAAGCTTTCACCAAGGAAACTTTTTATTTCTATTTTGATGTATTTGTTAGAATAGGCTTTCCTCGTGGGTTGTAATCCTTAATCCCTTTTTCCCATTTTTATTTTGCTAATTTACTTGTTTATTTGGATTATTCCTTGCATACTTATGTGTTGTGTGCTATATGCTTACTTGCTTATATGATCACTTATTTGATTGATGGATGCTTGTTTATTCATCTATTATGTGATGTATGCTCGTCAATCTAATTATCCTACACTTTATTTCCAATTTAAATTGACTAATGTTCAAGTGTGGTAAAAATGCATCATAAAACCAAATTTAGGGTAAAGTAGTGAATAAGTAAGCAACATGTATAATAAGAAAATGGATTTTTAATTCACTTTCTCCCGATTCACATCGAGTGGCGACTCCAATATATAAAGCCTATTAAGGTAAACCCTCCCACCAACAATAACACAAAAACCAGTAGATGGTCGCCATTAGCCTGCATGCCCCGATAAATGCACTGATCTCATTCCCTCTCTCGAGGAGGAAGATCATAATTCCCCATTATTAAATGTCAACTTATGCAGAATTCATCTATAGAGAATGTGAATTATTTGGGCAACTTCAATAAAGGTCAACAATAGAATTCCATGTTTGGGGACACTTATAATCCAAGCTGGAGGAATCATCCAAACTTTTCATGGAGTAACAATAACAATAATCATTGGAGACCTCAGGCAACATCAGGATTTCGAGGCACAAATGTTCAACAACGTGAAAATCAATTACAATTTCAGCAAAATAAGGGTTCATCATCTTCTATATCTTCTTTGGAAAGTAAAATGGAGAAATTTATAGAATTGGTGACTGCAAAAATCAATCTGCAAGATGAAGCTACGAGGAGATTAGAGAAAAAATTTGAACATATGCATCAGGATACTCAGCTTATGTTTAGGAATCATTCATCTTCTATTCATAATCTTGAAGTTCGGGTGGGGAAATTAGCAAACTTATTATCCCCAAGGAATTAAGGCACTCTCCTTAGCATTATAGATAAGAATCCTAAGGAGTATGTTAAAGCTATTATATTGAGAAGTGGAACTGAAATGCAACCACCAGAGAAAAAAATGAACACACATATTTAAGAGGTGATAGGGAAAAAAGTAGAAGAAACTGAAGTTAAAATAAGAAATGAAGCAGAGGAGGAAAAGAAAAAATAGAAAGTGGAAGTAAAACCATATGAACCACCTACACCATTTCAATACAGGTTGAAAAAGCAAGAGCATGATCAACAGTTTGCAAAATTTTTAGAGATGTTCAAGAAGTTGTATATCAACATTCTATTAGTGGAAGCAATTGCACAAATGCCTAAATATGCTAATTACCTGAAGAAGCTTATTTCTAGCAAAAAAAAGCTGTAAGAGTTTGAGACTATTACACTTAGTAAGGAGTGTAGTGTTATCATTTCAAATAAACTTCCACTGAAGTGTAAACATCCAGGGAGTCTTACTATACCTTACTCTATTAGTAATTTAAATTTTCAAAAAGCTTTTTATGATTCAGGAGCTTTTGTTAACTTAATGCCTTTATCAATTTACGGGAAGCTAGGTTTAGGGGAAGCTAAAGCAACAAACATATGTTTGCAACTTGCAGATAGGACTACTAAAAAGACACATGGAATAATGGAGGATGTTCTAGTAAAGGTAAGGAAGTTTATCTTTCCAGTGGATTTTGTTATATTAGACTTTGAGGAAGATGAAAATATGCCTTTGATTCTTAGAATTCCTTTCATGTACACTGTTAAGGCTTTCATATAGGTTTATGAAGGAACTCTCAAATTGAGACTAGGTGAGGATAATTGTAAATTTAATGTGTACCAAGGTATGAAGCATCCTTCTAACTTTGATAATTGTATGAGAATTGATATAATAGATGATTATGTGAGTGAAGTCCAATAAAGGAGGTTGGCAAAATCTTATAATTTGGAGGATATAAAGAAGTGTTTACAGGTACAATCTTATGATGAAGAACGACTTATTAAATACCAAAACACAGTTACCCCATGTGAAAGCTCGGGAAATTATAAAGATAAAACAAAGAAGTGGATGACGTAAGCAAAAGGAGGAAACGTGTGGAAATTGGAAATCTTGTGTTATTTAGCAAATCTAGGATGGGATCATTTGTATAGAAGCTTAAAAATAGATGGTCAAGACCATTTATAGTGTCACAAGTTCTTTCCTATGGAGTTGTGGAATTAATAAACAATCAAGGACAAAAATTTAAAGTGTACGGCCAGAAGTTGTAAAAGTACTATAGAGGCAAAGAAGATGGGCATCATCAATTTGCCTACATGAATAACACCACAAAATAATATGAACCATGGTCAAGCTAATAAACTTAATAAACAGGTGCTTCTTGGGGGTTCAACCAAGCTCTATAACTTAGCTTTTATTTTCAATTTTGTTATTTTGTTTTCATAGAATAATTTAGTTTCTTTAATTTTTATTAGTTCATGCTATTTTGTAGGGAAACATGATGCTTTAATTCAACCAAATTAAAAGGGAAGGAAATGATAAAAAAGAGCATTAAAAATGGTTGTAAGTTATATAAATTATAGTAAATGTGCAATAGATATTTGACTCTTTGTGCAATGTTATGTGCTTATAAACATGAACTGGTGATTATTGTACATGAATGAAACTACAAATTATAGGGACAAAGAGTGATTAGTTAAGATCATTTAAGTTAGAAGTTTGCCAAAAGAATTAGAAAAATAAATCAAGAAGCAGACACAGTCGTGCCAATTATGTGAGACAATCGTTTCATATTGCTAAAATTATTTTTTTATATCACTTAGGTGACACAGCCCTGTTAGACAGGAAAATGGTTCTACTTGAAAACGTGAATCATGTACAACTGTGTCATTCATATGACATAACTGTGTCATCGATTTTGAAATTTTTTTCTGCGAATATCTACAAGTTGTGTCACTTATGTGACACAATGTGTCACGTGACTGCAACTTATCAGGATCGTTTCCATTTAGAAAACTTTTCAGTTTCCTTAATTAGAACAGACCAAAATTATTTATAAATTCATTCTAACATAATTTAAGACATTAGAATACTTAGAAACCCTAGCTCCCCTTCTCAAAAACCTAATAAAAATGAAATAAATCTTCTTTTGAATCCATAATCAAGATGAGACCAAAGAGTTGGGCTGCCAAGAAAGTTAGTCCTCCTCCTACTAAGAGAGCAAGAACAAGGCATGGAAGGAGTTTTGGCAATCCTCAAGCACAAGATGAAAAGAAGAAAGAGAGGTGACCCTATACCCAATAACAATGCAATTGGTAAGTGAAATTTAATGAAATAGGTATGAAGATGTTATACATAGGAAGATTCAACCTAATATATACATAAGTAAACTAGTTTTATAGATGGTAGGATTGTTTGAAGAGGTTTTCATGTATCTAAAAAGAATGGGTCGGGAGAAATTTATAATGAAAACCTATCCTACCTATGCTAGAGTAACTTAAGAATTTTTAAGTTCCTTTAAATTTGAGGAACAAGCCAACAAGCTATTTTTTAGATTGGGTAATACACCTTTCAATTTGGACTTGTTTAAGTTAAACAAGGTACTAGGCTTTCCTAGTAGTCACCCTGCAAACATAGAATTCAATAAAGATGAGTTTTGGAGGGAGATTAATGGGCAAAAGGAAGGGTTCTATAAGCCTAATAGGCTAAGGAATAAAAAATTCTTTCTCATGCACTCCGATTCGTGCATCGTTTAATGGCAAATGCTCTTTTTAGTAGAAAGGAGGGTGATGGCGTTGTGATAAAAATTGAATTGACAATTTTGTATTCTATGGTGAATGATAATAAATTGGATATATGCATTATAATAGCCCTTAAACTCAAAGATGTGGTTGTTAGGTCATCTTCCACAATAAGGATTGGAGGTCTAATGATAACATTTGTTGAATACTATGGGTATGAATTGTCCGTAATAGATTATGACAAAGTGAATGGGGTTGATAGGATTGGCATCACAAAAATGAAATTGTCATCACAATGATATAATTGAGCATGTGAATGGGAGGTATAGTCTTGTAAGGAGAGTTGTATATCAAGCACAAGATCAAGAAGAGAAGGAAGAAGATGAATTCATTGAAGAAGTGGCGTTGGAGCAAATGGCCAAAAGAATTGATAATTTGGAGAAGTAATTAGGTGCTCTAAACGTCAATGTGGAGAGTTTGACAAATGAGGTTAAGGCACTTAATCGCAACCTCATGGCGTATTTCCATAGTCAAGGCTTTAAGCTTCCATATGACCCTTCCACACCTCCCGACTGATGGGTTATCAAAGAAAATGATGTTTTCCTATAATTGCATGAACTCTTTATTAGTTTTAAGTTTTAAGTTTCAAGTTTCAAGTACTTTGGTATTTTGAAGTTAAGTTATTTAGGATGTTAAATATTTGGATGTTAGATATTTACTTTAATATTTTGGTTTTATGTTTGTTATCTATGTTTATTTTGTAAGGATAATTTTAAATTTCAATTTCAGTTGTTTGTGTTTATTCATGTTCTATTTATATTTTGCATTGGGATGACAAAATATGAATGTGATTTTATATGCATTTAGCCTATCAATTTTTTAAAATGATGTTATATTTGGTTAAATCAAGTTGGTACTATATGAACATGTTAATATTGAGTTGTGAGCATTATTAAAATGAATTCATAAAATGTTTATTAGGTAAAAATGGCTTTTGTCATTTTTGCAGTAGAATTCTACAGATCAAACATGGCTGTGTCAAAACTTGACACAGCTGTGTCACCTACTAAACTTGCAGAATCGAGCTTAGACACAGCTGTGTCACTCAAAGTGACACAGCTGTGTCAACTTGTGCACTGCAAACACTCACTTGATTTCTTTAAAACTTGATTTTTATTGGCCATTTCCCTTCTAAACTTACAATGTTGATTCTAAGTGTGGGGGAGGGATTTATTTTTAGTAAATTTTTAATAAAATTTTTCAAAAATTTACAATAATCTAAAAATATTTTATTTCTTTTCCTAATTATAGTAGGTTTATATATTTTCTAATTAGTTAAATATGAATAATTTTTCCTTTTAACTTAATTTCCTTTTTAATAAAAATTATTTTAGGAGCTTTTATTTATCAAATTAAATTTCCTTTTTCAAATTAAGATTTTTACTTTCTTTTCTTTAAATTTTTAGGAATTCCCCTAAGTTAAATATTATATATGATACTATTGGTGAAGAAGAAGTTATGCCTAGTGGATTTATTAGAGATCATTTGTTGTTAATGATGCATAAATTCATGTCATATAACATTTTTGGAAGGCAAGATAGTTCCAGGGTGACTATGAATGAATTATTCATGTTATGGTGCTTATATTCTAACACTCAAATTTCAAGTATATATTTTGTTTTCTAAACTTTGAGTCATGTAGTGCAATTAAGAAGGGTAGCTATCTCAATTAGGTACATCTAAAATTTAAGAGCTATCAAGTATTAAACATACCACATACAAAAGATAAGTAAACCTATTAAGGCTATGGATGTGGTTGTTTCACCTTCACCTCCAACGGATTCATCTCACTAAAAAAGAGGAGTTGATTTCTTTTTATTATTTTCTTTTATGTTAATTTTTTTTATTTTGAATATTTTCATATATATATATATATATATATATATAAAGAGGGTATCATGCATTTCATGCATTATTAATGTTTTATTTTTATTTTTGAAATTTTCTCTTTAGCATATAGATTTTTAGGATTCATTTGCATAACACTTGATAGTTTGCAATTCATTCATGTGATGAGTGAGATTCATTATGTTATTGTTTTCTTTAAAAAGTGCATTTATCTCCTATTAATGCTTTATTTTTAATTTTTTAAGCTAGAGGAATAAATTGTGGTTAAAGATTTTTGAAATTTAATGAATTTAATGTTGACTTTCTTATTGAGTAATTGAACTTAAATTTTTGATGTTGTAGAAAGATGATTGTAAGTAAAGATTAAAGTCTAGTCTATGCCGGTAGATTCTTACATGTTTTAGAACCCAATTTAAAAAAAATAAAAAATAAAAAGTGAGATGGAGCATAAAACACACTCACTCAATAAATTGCTTAGAGCTTGCTTTGAAGTGAATTATATTTTCATAAGCTCTATCTACTCCAATGCTCTAATATGAGTATAAGTATCCAAAGGACCCTTTAAAGGTATCCATACTGAGTAATGCAAGAAAGGTGGGGGATCACTGTAATTGGGAAACCTTTATAAGCAATTAAATGAAAACAAATAAAGGAACCTTACATGTTGAGAATGTGACTAGCTTGAAACTAGAATGATCTTTCCTTTCTTTCATTTTTCTCCAAAATCATTAGTTTATTTTCATAAATTCAATGAGAGAGTTTGCTCTTCACACGGTAATTTTTATATCCTTGACCTTGGTTTATTCTTTTAGTTTTCAAATTATTAAGTTTCGTATTCATGGGAGATTATAGTGGTTGTTCAAGTGAAGCTAGCTAATGAGTTTTATTCGTTATATGAATGAGGTTTGCTTGAGGACAAGCAAAAGCTCAAGTGTGGGGGAGTTGATAAGTGCTAAAAATGATATATTTTAAGCATAAAATAAGTGCTAAAAATGTGCTTGGAAAGATCATGGAGTAATGGAGGAGCTTCTCTTGGAAGCAATTTAATTGTTGGAACTTGTAACCCTCCTCGTTTATTAGATAAAGGATGCACTGATTTTTGTCCGAATGCTGCTGGAGTTCTTTGTTGTTCCATCTGAAGTTACAGAGTGTTCAAAGGATTTTAAGAGAGTTTTTGGATAAATTTTTATCAATAAAATGTATAAGATATAGATATGTGGCTATAAATGGAAAACTAGAGGGTGAAATTATAAAATGCCCCTAAGAGTACAAAAAGTCCTTACAAAGCAAACTTGCACAGGTAAGTACCTTAGTCCTTTTTATTTACATAATTTCATCATGTTTTCATATATTTTTCTTAAAATAAAACTCCCTAGTGGGTTTTCTTTCTAGATTAAACTCCAGCCATGTTTTATATTACAGCCTGTTTTCAGTTATCTTTTCAGTTTATCAAAAATTTTAAAACTTCAAATTCCTATTGTTCATTTTCAAAAATAAAATTTCCCAGTGGATTTTCTTTTCAAATAAAAAAATTGCAGTCATATTTTAAAGTTACAGTCTGGTTTCAACTGTTGTTTTTCTAAAAAAATTTCAGTTTTTCAAATAAAATTTCAAAAATTCAAATCCCCATGACCCTTCCCATCTTCTGGAGGCAACAAATATACTTTAGCATGTGTAGATTATGTATCAAAATGGGTTAAAGCACAAGCTTGTATTACTAACAATGTAAGAGTAGTGTGCAAATTTCTTAAAAAGCTCTTTTCTAGGTTTTCTATGCCAAGAGCCATCATTAGTGATGGTGGTCCTCATTTTTATAATAAAACTATAGACATGCTACTAGCTGGATATAGAGTGAGACATAAGGTAGCTACTCCTTATCATCTACAAACTAATGGGAAATTTGAAGCCAATAATAAGAAATTAAAGAAAATATTGAAAAGAACAATAAAAAATTCAAGGAAAGACTGGTCAAGGAAGCTAGACGATGCTTTATGGCACTATAAGACACCAATTAGGATGTCTCTATTGATACCTAAATTTTGACAGTCCCCCAAAAAATCAAATGATGAAGGATTTGTGTTAGTCAGACAGGGAAAAAATTTCTTTAGAAGTTTTCTCGAGTGTGCTTAGATCGAGAAACCCAAAAGAAACCCAAAATATGACAAAAATATACTAAAAAGCAACCAAAACCCAAAAAGAGCCAAGTTGGGCAAAAAATAACCAAAAGTATGGGAAAAACCCATGGGGATAGGTCAACCCACAAGTGTGGGTCATTTAACCTAGTTCGTGGGTCAAAATGACCCATCTACCCCTGCGTGGGTCATGGACCCAAGAGCGTGGGTCCATAGACCTGTACTATAAAAAAATGATTTTTCCTCTTTTGAAATAGTAGGGTGGCATATTTCCCGAGGCAGATGTCTTGAGAGAGAAAAACCTATTATTTTGGGTGATTTTCTCTCATCTTCTCTCATCCCTAAAGCAATTGGAGACCCTATCTAACCCAAACACTCAACCTAAATCATTTCTCTCACTAGGATTTAGACTCATAAATTCAAACCAAAGCACATCTTTGTCCAAGTACGCATCAATGGTAATTACTCGGTCCTTTTGAGGATCTCCAAATTATTTTCTAATTAAAAATTCCATTTTTAGCATATTCTTCATCTTATTTCCATCATTTTTATCATTTTTCATCATTTTTTGCATTTTAATTCATTTTATTGTAAAATATTTGTTATTGTGAATAAAGTTGTGCCTTTTATGGTAATTTGAAGTTTGTGAATAAGATATTTAGAAGGAGAAGGAAGTTCGGGTTAGATCCGGGGATGTTTGCTTTCATTTTGTATTTTTCCATTATTTTTGCATTCTTTTTCATTTGTGTAAAAAATGGGTAGTTTAGTGTAAAGTTAGCATTTTTATTGTTGTTTTTGCATTTTTATTAATTTTGTTATTTTGTTATTTTCTCCTTTGATAAATCTATTATTTTTATCATAAAGTTAACATTTTTATGGTGGAAATAATATTTTTATCATTTCAATT
>CATIWM010236948.1:0-14963 GCA_949671775.1 Mallotus repandus
GCCTAATTCTAATTAATTTTAATAAAACGAAGTGATCATAAGTCTATTTATTTTAAAAGAAAAATGCTTTAAATAGGCTAAGCTAAATCTAAAGTTAATTTTAAAATAAGCTAAAATGAGCCTAAATCTAAATTAGTCTAAATGGGCCTAAATTGATTTTAAAGTTAATTAAACCTAAAAACCAAATTTAAATGGACCTATTATTATTATTGGTGAATTTAACCTACACGTGGGCTTGAGGTCTAAAACGAATAAAAAAAAGAAAAAAAAAACAAAAGCCCAAATAAACAAATAAACATACAAAAAGCATTCATACAGTGATCTCTAACCCTAATTTAATTTACATGCATCTTAATTAACTAAGGCCACCATTAATTTTAATTAGGGTATTTACCAAGTGAACCTAATTTACTAACCAATTTTTAAGGTACAAAAAATTAAACAATTCCAGTATATTCTCACTATTAAGGCTATTACAGTTCCTACAGACAAAAATAAAAAAAAAACTAATTAATTACAACTCAATAACTAAATAAATAAACAAAACACACAGAACATAAAAATTAAATAAAAAAGCTTAAAATGTATGTGAACTTATTTAACAAAGGCTTTATCTGTGACATTCCATGGATTTTTATGAGTTTGATTCTTAATCCATTCACAGGTTCAATGCTCCACAGTATGTGTAACTTCCACCACAACCATTACATAAAAAAATAGAAAACAATAAAGAAAATTATTAGATTATTGATAGTAAAATTAAAAATAAAAATAAAAATAAAATAAAGAAAGAAAAAGAAATGGAGAAGAGATGAATGATGTAGATGCAGTATTGATTACTCCTCAGAGGATTTGTTCATTGTATGGGAATAAATCTGCAATATTGAATTTTGATCTCGGGCTTGACTGTGTTGTTAGAACCTCTCTTTTTTTTTTTTTTTTTGCAAAAGAGTGTAAAGAAAACCTCAAAGAAGAATTTTTTTTCTTTATGCGTTAAAGCTTTTTTTTTTAAAAAAAATGAGCCTCCCCTTCTGCATTAAAAACGTAGGTTTATATTTTAAAAAAAGGACGTAACCTCTTGTGATTTTGATAATCACAGGAGATTAAAAAATCTTTTATTATCTGATAAATACCTTATCTTAAATATTTATCAAGATAAATCTTCCTTTATTTATTTTTAAATCTTTTTTATTTATTTTTGTAGCCAATCAAAATTATAAAATTATTTTCAAAAAATTAAAAATTTAGTGCAGAACAGGATCAAATGTGCACAATGCCAATCGAAATTGTGTATGTCAGGTCGGAAATACATAATGCCGATTGGAATTATGCATTTCCGATCAGAAATGTATAGTTTTGATCGCAATTGTACATTTTCGATCGGAAATACACAATTCCGGTTAGAATTACATATTTTCGATCGAAATTTTACCCCTTAATTACAAAAAGACCCTTAAAAGAATTAAAACTTTGCGATTAGGTCCTTATAAAACATTATAATTAAGTTCTGAGATTCAAAATCAATATCTAAAGACCTATTTGTAATAAATTATCATCATCGAATCCTTTGTTGCATCCACAATTGAGTCATCCTGAAATTGGGTGCTTACAATAACCTTTGGCTACTAATCTAGCCTTATTTCTAGTAATGGCACCTTATTCATTTAGCTTATTTCTATACACCTATTTGGTTCCAATAATGGGATAATTTTTAAGTCTTGGAGCTAAGTTCCAAACCTTATTTCTCTTAAATTGATTAAGTTCTTTTTCCATAGCAAGAACCCAAAACTCATCTTCCAAAGCCTCATTAATGGATTTTGGTTCAATTTAAGAAAGAAAAGCTAAATTAACAAGTGGTCCAAGATGAGATATAGTAGTTACCCCTTTTGATGTGTCACATATAATGAGCTCTTTGGGATGATCTCTGGAATTGCCAATCCTTGGGAGCTCCTCCTTTAAGGTGAGTTAAGGGACATCTCCTTGCTCTTCCTTGCTTGGAGCTTTTTGTTCTAAAGGCTTGCTAGCATCAATTTCTTAAAGATTCATCCCTAAAAATTCATCTACAACATCATCAACACAAGCAAGATCCTTTCTCGGATCAAGTGGGTTAGATTTATCAAATACTCCTCTACTACTAGAGTTCTCTTGTTAAAGACTCTATAAGCTTTACTACATGTGGAATACCCTAAAAATGCACCTTTATTAGCTTTAGAATCAAATTTCCTAAGGTTATCCTTGGTGTTCAATATGAAGCATTTGTACCCAAATACTATTAGTTATAAAATTTTGGGTTTTCTATTGTTCCAAAGCTCAAAAGAAGTTTATTCAAAATTGGACATTTAAAAACTCTATTTGAAATGTAGCACGTGGTGTTGATAGCTTCCGCCCAAAAATATTCATGGAGTATAGTTCTAGCCATCCCAACCAAAGTTTTATGCTTCCTTTCAACGACCCCATTTTGTTGAGGTATCGTCATACATCAAATTTTGATTGTCCCCAAAAAGCTTCAATGATGAAAATTTCCCTCCGAATATAACAAGTGTCTATTCATTTGTACCATCTCTAAAGCATGCCATGAGTCTAAAAAAACTGAACCGAGCCTTCAGAGAGCAAAATCGACTTCCAAATCATTAAGTCGCACCCTGATTTTATGAATTATGAATTACCGGAGTGGTAAGTCGCTCATTTTGAGCAATCGTTACTAAAAATGAGCAACTCATAAGACCGGTGTTCATCTCATGAGACCGGAGTCCCACTTTGCAAAAGTGGAATCCAATTTTGATAAAATGGATGTCAGGAACGCGTCTAAAAGTCCCGAAACCCTAAAAAAAACACCCCTGGAATAGCACGATCGGAGCCTGGGAAGGCTGCGTGACACGCCCAAGAGTGCATGATCACATGCAAAAAATGTGATCACGTGCTTCAGTAACATGCACCTGCACAAAAGCGCGTATACACGCACTTTGGGACACACAATCATGTATTTTTTGACACTTTTCCCTATAAATAGGGGTATCTACCTCCCATTTTGAAGGGGGGGGCTACATACCCTGAAACACTATCAAATTAAAGACTCAGAAGTCCCAATTTACACACTTTTGGCTCACCCACTGCATTTTCATAGGATTTTTTAGACCGCTTTTGAACCAAACCCACCTTAATCTTTGTCAAAGCATGCTTCAATGGTATACGAATTTGCATTACACACGTCATTTTCAACCTCTCGACGAGGACAGTTTAAAAATCCAATGAAGCTAAAGCTTCAAAAACACCAAACGAGCTCAGTCGAATCTGAGGACCAAATAATCATTTTTGCATGTTTATTTTATTATTCTGCATTTTATTTTATCGTCGCCAATAGTTGAGAAATTATTTTGATCTGTGTGATGAAAATGGCAATTTGCATGTTGATTGAATAATCTCTGCTTTGTTTTGCTTATAATAAACTATCATTTTGCATCAATATGCATTCAATAAACATGAAAAGCTTACTTATCTAAGCTAAAGCTTCGATATTGTGGTCTAATGAGGCAATCATCATTATTTATTATTTATCTTATCATTTAGAAATGCTTTATAGTAATTCCTATAAGAGCATGAGTTATGTGCATATGTTTTATCATTCATGATACATTAATCATCTTTTTTGTGCTTATATGTTGTCCGAGTGGATGAATAGATGGAACTGCACATAGTTATGTTAACCTCTGTCTTGCAGGTGTTTTCTAGATTAGGACTAGATTTACATTTTTGTACTTTTTTTCTTCCTTAAATGTATTTACTAAGAAAGCCTTGTAAATAATCATGTTGAATTTCTCTTATTTTTTGTTATTATCATGTGCTTGTGTGAATGTGCATATATCAGCTGTCATTATTGAAACTAGGGTGTTGCGGTAGCCATGTATTGAGTATCATAATGAGAAATAGCCAAAAAGTAGATGAGATCTGCCGGGCTTAAAATTTCTACTAGGGACGGTACTCATTGAGTGACCTGATGTCGTCCCTTTTATCTTTTCTTGGTTTTCTAAAAACCAAGTGGTGACTCTAAACACAAAGAGTCTCGTATCCCCCCAAGACCAATCATTTTTCCTTATCCTATAAATGGAATAGATGTCCCATCCGATAAAGTTGCCATGTCCCTCAGAATCAGAAAAATACAAAAAGCCTCCCATGAGAGAGGGAAGGCCCCTAACACAGTCACTCACAGTGGCGACTCCATTTGGGACTCTGGTTAGAGAGATCATTTCTAAAATGGCTATTTCTCATTACACTATATTCAATCAAATGGAGCCCTTTACCATTGCATATGCACTACACATCACACGTGCATTATTGGTCCCTATCAGCCGACGATGATAGAAAGTGATCCACTATAGTTCCACTCGAGTTATGGGGTGACCGATTCGGATTTATGACCTTTAGCCTTTACTTGTGGTTTCACTGAAATCATTTGATAAGAGTTTGTGAACTAAGTCCTTAAGGGGGGCAACCCGAGTTATCAAAAGAATGCTAGACTCACTTACCAGAGTCCGTAACCCTAGTCATACGGGGTTATTCTCTCTAAAGGAGCCCTTAGCCTTACACCCTTAACTCAACCCATGTAAATAAACCAATAAAAATCTCCATTAGGATCCCACCAAGCTTTGCATTTTAGCCCTGATGCCATCCGTTTGACTTGACATTCACAAGTGCTATGATACTTTTAGTTTCTATCACCGATTGACATCATTACGTTCATTCTCGTAGACTACTCACACTTAGACTGTGTGATCCTTGTTTACCTTGCATAAGCCCGATGTGCAAGGAATGATAAGAATCATTCACCTCAGTATGAATAGCCTGTGAGAACCATAAATAATGACATCTTTTAGTGATGGAACCTACGAGCGTGTCCATTTATCCTTATTAAATCAAATAGACGGGTCAAAAATTTTACTAGATTGAAGACATTTATGTTGAAAGAATCAAATTGTAAGCTATCAAACTATACTTTTATGCCTTTTGGTAAACATATCGAATATTAATGCAAGGACATAAAACAGGACCTCTTTTATTGACTATACCCCCTACGCACGTGGGTGCGTATGGACTATAGACGCCATTTGTGACCTAACAACTAGTCCCCACATTGACATTGTGTGATTACCTCGAGTGCATCTAAGCATTATTCCTTAGTGATTACCTCGACTAGATCTAAGCATTATTCCTTAGTGATTACCTTGACTGCATCTAAGCATTATTCCTTAGTTTACCTTTTGGTTTTAATTAATATAAATTGAAACAGCCTAGTCTGAGAATGGAACCATAGTCCCCTATTGGCTATCGGGTCAAGACCCACCTAGGAAAGAGACTGAATAACCACGTGGAGTGATAAGGTTAGAAGCGAGAACTTACTTGTGATTGGTTTGTTCCTTGTGCAGGAAAAGCTAACAATCTCTTACACAATCATGTATACATGGCATACATATAGACAACATATACTAACCATATTTTTTTTGTAGCCATCTGCATCTATCATAATAAGACTATACATAAGCATGTCATGCATACATACTAATCATACTCTTTTATAGGCACATTCCATGCATGCATTATTCAACCTTTATTTATTCTATCTCACCAATGTATAATAAACAAGATCTCAATATGAGTGACCATGAGCCTGAGTATTCTCGCTAGAATTATAGGAGAATGAGAGCAATGATTTAAAGCTTGCTCGAAGATGGCACCATGGTTGAGAACCTCTAAGCCCAAACAAGTCTCACTAGACATTTTTTGCACAACCTTGATAATGCTGACTGGAAAAGCCTACAATCCTATAGAATGTTATACATCAAAACTTTCCAGCATGTACGCCTTTACCACGACCTCTTACATACAGCAATGTTATTCTGGGATCCATAAGAGCATGTGTTCTAGTTCAACACTATGGAGCTATGCCCGTTATATAAGGAATTTAGTGCCATTACAGAAGGCAATCTTCATTGACCAAGATATCAAATATCATGGACTTGGATCAATAATCCTTGACCTAAGCCCATAAAAGCTTGATGAGTTAGTTACTATAGACAAACGACTGATTCATATACAGCTCTTGAACACCTGTACAACACAGAAACTAGGAAGCCTACCATGGTCATGACTTCTCACTTGCTACCTCTTCATCTAATACTTCACAGTGTCACGTGATAGATTAGAAGATTACAAGATACTCCAAGTGATTAAAGGCATAGATTGCGGAATGACTCCCTTCCCACTAATCTTGGCTTAAACCATTCAGGGTCTGGATGATTACAGAACTAAAAAGTATTCATGATTTACTGGAAGTCCCCTATTACTTCAAATTTGGCTACAAGAAAAGCTAGATCTTTTGGAAAAACCTATTGGTAATTGGATGAAGTACTAACCAAGATACCATCAAGAAAGACATATCAAAGATATCAGTTGTTGCTCAGCATATATCTCGGTCGAGCAATGGTTTGAGAGCATGAAAAATGCCCCAAAAGAGCAGATAACCTGGAGATGCCCTTGGTGGAGACTGGAGCATGTGACCTTATGCACATATGTGAATTGTGTAACAATCTCAGGATTCAGATCATGCACCCACTACTACCCGACATTAGTAATAAGACAGTATAGGGTAAAGCATCACGTGCCATCTAGGCCTAGAGACTTCTCAGAAGGAAGAATATCTCAAAGATTCATTGACCATTTCAGAACAACATGGCGAAGGAGAACCATTCATCACTTTATCACCAGTGATTGGGACAATATGACTGACAAGACCTACAAGCAGTGGGTGATCTGTAGACAGAATTGCCTATTAAATAATTAATCTAGAAAACTTTAGCCTTTGCTTTTCCTTTATTTGAAACTGATGATGTAATAAACCCTAAAGTTAATGCAATGAAATCAAATTTTGCTTACTTGTTTGATGTCCTTTCTGATGGTAGTGTGCATTGCATTGATCAAAATACTTGCATATTTGACATTCATTTCATATGCACTGAACCATTTAACATTGGCATAGAAAATAAACCACACATTTTGCATATTCAAAAGATGTTACCCCTGAGGAGAGGAGAGAAATTGAAAAAATTTTAATAAAATATTCAAAAGTATTTTCTTGGAGATATAAAGACATGGCCAGCATCAACAGAGACATCGCTCAATACTGCATTCCCACCAAAGAAGGTTGTAAACTAGTAAAGCACAAGCTGAGAAGACTCAGACCAGAATGGGGCCAATTGGTAAAAGAAGACATCAAAAAGAAGATCAAGGCTAAGTTCCTAGAGGTGGTAGATTATCCAAAGTGGTTAGTAAACATCGTGTCAGTGCTAAAGAAAGATGGAAGGGTCAGAATTTGTGTTGACTCCAAAGATCTAAACAAAGCACGCCCAAAGGATGACTTCCCTTTGCCTCACATAGATGTGTTGATAGACAACGCTACCTTTTAAGCAATGTATTCCTTCATGGATCGATTCTCTAGATATAATCAGATTTTGATGGCCATTATTGACAAAGCAAAGACGTCTTTCATAATAGAATGGGGTACTTACTACTATAGGGTAATGCCTTTTGGCCTGAAAAATGTAAGTGCAACCTACTAAAGAATGGCAACAACTATGTTTCATGACATGATACACAAAGAGGTCAAAGTATATGTAGATGACATAATGGTTAAGTCAGAAACCAGAGAAGGGCAACCAGCTGCTCTTGAGAAATTCCTCAGAAGGGTTGAAAAGTACAGCCTCAGGCTTAATCCCAAGAAGTGCGTATTCGGGGTGACTTTAGGCAAGATGCTGGGATATATTATTAGCCAGAATGGGATCAAAGTAGATCTAGATAAAAAAAAAGCAATTAGACAAATACCAGTGCCAAAAATAGAGAATGAAATCAAAGGGTTTCTAGGGAAGCTACAATTCATAAGTTGGTTCATCGCTAAGTTAACAACAGTTTGCGAGCCCATTTTCAAGCTACTCAAAAAAGATCAGTTAGTCATATGGAACAAATAGTGTCAGCTAGCATTCGATAAAATCAGAAACTACCTAGCCAATCTACCAGTTCTGAAACCATCCAAGTCTGGGTTGCCATTAACCCTATATTTAGCTATTGAAGGGAATGCAATCGGTGTGATGCTAGTCCAAGAGGGAGAAGGGGAAGCAAAACATGCAGTCTACTACCTAAGGAAGAAAATGCTACCTAATGAGGAAAAGTACAGTTAGGTCGAATAGATATGCCAAGCAATGGTATAGGCAATGAAGAAGCTCAGACACTATTTTTAATATTACAAGATCTAAGCCGTGTCCAAAATGGATCCCATGAAGCATCTCTACGAAGCTCTTCCCTAGTGGGAAAACTTGCCAAGTGGCTTGTTTTGCTTACAGAATTTGATGTGGAGTATCTGACTAAGAAGATAGTGAAAGCGAGAGTAGTCACTGAATTTCAAGCCCTCAACCTGATTCCTGATTCAAAAGAAATCCAACTAGACTTCCTAGATGACCTCAGCATGGCCATCGAGGTGCAGGGATGGTGTATGTACTTTGACTGGGTAGTCAATCAATTCGGAGTAGGGGTCGAGATTATACTCCTAACACCAGAAGGTGAAGTGATGCTGATTGGTAAGAAGCTAGCGTTCAGGGTTACGAATAATGAGGCAAAATATGAAGCATGTGCACTTGGGTTGAAAGCATTGATAGCTCTAGGAGTGACAGAAGTCAAAATATTTGGAGATTCTATGTTGGTAATCAATCAGACAATAGAAGAATGGGAACTGAAAGAAAAACATTTGAGGTCGTATCTAATCCACCAGCAGCAGCGGCTCACCTTATCTTTCCAAAAATGCAAATTCATCCATCTCCCTATAAACCATAACTAGATGGCAAACGAACTCGCTTCCCTAGCATCAGTATGGGAAGGACCAGCCAAAACATCCATGAAGCCTCTAATCCTACTCAAATCAAAGCAACCTAGTCACAAATGCCTTAGAATAGCAAAAATAAAAGCAGACAACAAACCCTGGTTCTACGATATACAACAATACCTCACAAAGAGAATTTACCCTGAGAAGCCAGTTAAAAAAACTAAGGCAATCATCCGGTAAACTGGCATCAAAATTCACATCACACAGTGTGTATTATAAAGAAGAACTTCATATGGGATACAACTCAGATGTCTGGATGAGAAAGAAGCTACTAGAGCAATGGAAGAAGTACACAAAGGTGTTTGTGGTTCACACATGAATGGTGTCATTCTTGCTAAGAAGTTAATGAGACAAGAGTTCTTCTGGATGAAAATGATGGAAGACTGCATCAGATTCGTAAGAAGGTGCCATAAGTGCTAAATTCACAGGGACGTCATCCATCTTCACCCATCAAAGCTACACTCTATCTCGTCTCTATGGCCCTTCTTAGCATGGGGGTTAGACATAATCAAAGAAATTCACCCAACAGCCTCGAATAGACACAGGTTTATCCTAGTAGCAATCGACTACTTCATAAAGTGGGTTGAAGAAGAATCATATGCAAAACTGGGGGAAAAATAAGTGGCAAAGTTCATAAAAAAAAATCCATTCTGCCGATATGGGATTCCCCATCACATAGTTTCAGATAATGGTGTTTAGTTCCAAGGGGAGACGAAAGAATTGCTAAGGAGTTATTAGGTTGAGCATCACAAATCCTCACCTTACCGCCCACAAGCAAATGAGGCGGTCGAAGCTGCAAATAAAAACTTCAAAAAGATCTTGTCAAAGATGACTCGGATTTCACATGATTGGGCAGATAGAATACTATATGCATTATGGGGATACAGAATAATAGCTAAAACTTCAATAGGAGCCACCCCTTTTTCACTAATGTGCAGATTCGAAGTAGTACTCCTAGTGGAAATGTAAATCAAATCACTATGAATAACAACTGAAACTGAACTGCCTGAAGCGCAATGGGTCCAACAAAGGCATGACAACCTCACCATCCTGGACAGTCAGAGACTCAAAGCATTGTATCATGTGCAACTATATCAAGCTCAATTGGTTAGAGACTTCAACAAAAAAGTTAAACACAAGAGTGTGAAAGTAGGAGACTGGGTACTAGAGCAAGCCAAACAGAATTTCTTAGACCCTAGAGGGAAGTTTAGGCCAAACTGGGAAGGCCCATATCTCGTCAAAACTGTTCAATCAAGAGGAGCTGTTAAGCTAATGGATTATGAAGGAAATGAGTTCTCTGAGCCTACTAACACATACTGCTTGAAGAAGTACTATGTCTAGAGCAAAAAAAAAGTCCCACTGAGTTAAAAACTGAAAAAATGCTGCTCAGGCAAAAATTAGGGAATTTCCCGCTAGGTTGAAAACGCGAAAGGGTAGCCTAGGCAAAAGTTAGGGAGACGAGAGAAAATACTTTGCTAAAAAACCTGAAAAACCTGACTAAGGATAGGGGTACTGTCGATTCAAAATTTGCATAAATGCAACTGTGCTTTTCTTAAATGTCTTCAGTAAATATGCGAATGCTTGTCAAATCATGTAAGTACATTTGAGAAAATGCAATACATCATTATCATCTGAATCCATCAAGCATGCTAAGTACAATTTGCATATTTTCATTACATGCTTGCAGTTCTTACCTGTTTCATTATTTCTCCTCCAGATTGCTAGCTACTATCATCGAACCTTGAAAAAAAAAAGCCCAGCTAGGTGCGAAGAGCTCTAAAAAGCTAGCCCTAGGCAAAAGAGGGAAAAGAAAAATATACCTAGATAGGCACAAAGAGCTCTGAAAAGAGATGTCCTATGCAAAAGAGGGAAAAATAAAATAAAATAAAGAGGTAGACGAAGCTGAATAATCAGACAGAATAGTCAAAGTTACATGAACAAATGTCATAATTAGGAAAATACAAGTCAGTCAATCTAGAGTATAATAATAGCAATCATCAATACAGAAAACAAACACATGGACAAATGACTAGGTACAACACCCATAGTCTATAACCTCGAGAAAATAATACAACATTGAACAACCATAGCCAAGAGTCTATACCTAGCCTCCTAAAAAAAACTACATTGGCTATAGGTGATATCAAGAACAAGAGCTGAATCTACTTAAGCATGCCCATCACCTGAGCCAAGCACTGCATCCTCTGTATCCATCTTAAAAGCTGTCGATCACACATGCAGTTGATCAATCTGGTCACGATAAGATGCTCGCTCCCTCTCCCACTCACAACTAGCGTGAATATACTAACTCTGCATTAGATAAACATCATGGATCACATCTCATGCATTCATAAAAACACATACATTTGCATAAAACATGTACAAGTCAATAAAAGAAGAAGGCAGTATGCTCTGTGCACTAGTGAACTCAATGAAATACTCTTGCGCACTAATCATAGCAGTATACCAAGACTGAGCGGTAGAAACAGGTACCTGTAAAGCAAAAGAAATCAGATAATGTACAAATTAAGAAAAGAAATAACGTCTATAGGCACTACATCTAACAGTGGTTTACCCTCTCTAGGTAAAGAGAAACGTGCTCCCGCTCCTATAACCGACAACCCGTACAACATCAGAGGTGTCGTGTTCATAAAATCACCAAGAATGGCACCACTAGATCCTCCACCACTAGCATGTGTCATCCCCTCAGTTCTAGGGCGACTTTCCTCTTTAAAATGAGAAGAATCTAATCTCCTTCTATGACGTCCTTAATGTTGGAAATAAAATCTCATAACTCATGTCATTTACTGTTTAAAACTAACAAAGTTTGTTACATGCTCATATGAAAACAGAGAAAAAAACACAGCTCAAGAGCATACCGGGTCAGAAGAAGCTACCCCAGAAGCGGAGCAACCTTAGGATGCTTACGAAGTCCCAGCTCTAAAACCCAAAGGTTGTGAAGGATCTGCCTGAGGAGGAGGTGGTGGAATAAATTCACTGGCCATAACATCAATCAACTGTGGCCCTTTAGGAAATCCTCAAAATCTCTCAGTTCCGTCAAGCTCCTCTCTAACAAGCTCTCGACCCCAAAATATGTCTCTAAGAGGAGCAACAGGAACTCTCCTCATGCATGGTCCATCACACCAGAGATAGACTCACTCACCCAGGCACCATACCTTGTCGACAAGGCCAGGCAGTAAGACCCTCCTTTGTGTTAGGCACCAAGCCACCCCCATCTCAATCGACCAGTCTTGTCATTCTATCCACTAGTAGGGACAAATTCGCTTGAGAAACATATAAACAAAAGGTTGTCAAAGAATGAGAAAACAAAATCAAAATGCACCATACTTGATTATGGGCCAACCTACACAACTAACCCCTTGCCTCTGCAAGACTCTCAATCAAACCAGAAGTCTTCCTAATCAATCATGGAAGATGTGAAAAGCCACTCTCAGGCAAGCACTCAATAGTAGGATGAGGAAGCACCCCAAACTCATAAGCCCAAACCTGTCAGGAAGAAAGGAATCAGACTACTCAAAAATGAAATAATCCAAAAAGCAAGAGACCACACTCAAATCCAGCACAAACAAGCAGCTACAAATCCGTGAGCCTCTGCTATAGGCTACATCCAAGCCAGAATACATGTGAGCAAAAGCAGTTGTGCTGTAACTATACTTCGGCGAATCCCTCAAGTTCCTCAAAATAGGTAACAACTGCAAGAAGCTGGTGCTAGAGGCATTCAGAAAGATAACACCACTAAGAACGTAAAATAAGAAACACATGGCCAACTGCTTCAAGTTAACATGACCCGCATCATGCTTTAACTTAACTTTGTCCATAAGCTGCGTATACTGGATCAAAAAGGAGCAGCTAGACTTCACAGAAGCAGTAACACCAAACAAATCCTTCAACCATTTGTTCCTCATAACTACAGAGCTATACACCTCACTACTGAAAGGGACAGGCTCCCCAGAAAAACTCAGCCCAGTAATGGCTACAAAATCAAGCGGAGTGATAGTCATCTCTCCGAAAGGCAAATGGAATGTATGGGTAGTATCCATCCATCACTCAATAAGGGCACACATCACAACCTAACTTGATGCATATGAGCTATAAGTAAGAGCAGAAATAATGCCATCAAAGCCCTTCCCGGTGACCATCTACTTCACACGCGGCGAAAGGCCTTGATAGTATGAGCTAAGCTTATTAAAGCTACCAAGCTGCTGAATGACTGGCCCAGAGGACTACAACCAATAGGTAAATTAGTTATAACATTCATCAGATAATAAAACATCTCTTTTCATCATCTTTGCAGGAATACATATAACAACACATACAATAAGTGCTAAAATCAAATAGCAAGAGCTAAAATCAGACAACTAGAGCTACACAGATAGCAAGTGCTAAAATCATATAGCTATAGCTACACAAACAACAATAGCTAAAATCAGACAGCTAGAGCTACATAGACAGCAAGTGCTAAAATCAGATAGCTAGAGCTATATAAACAACAAGTGCTAAAATCATACAACTAGAGCTACATGGACATCAAGTACTTAAATCAGACAGTTAGAGCTACACAGATAGCAAGTGCTAAAATCAAATAGATAGAGTTGTACAGACAACAAGAGCTAAAATCATACAGCTAGAGCTACACAAACAGCAAGCGTTAAAATCAGACAGTCAGAGCTACACAAATAGCAAGTGCTAAAATCAGACAGCTAGAGCTACACAGGCAATAAGAGCTAAAATTAGAAAGCTAAAGCTACACAGATAGCAAGAGCTAAAATACATAACCGTTAGAGCCACACAGACAACAAGTGCTAAAATCAGACAGCTAGAGCTACATAGACAGCAAGTGCTTAAACCAGACAGCGAGAGCTACACAGACAGTAAGTGCTAAAATTAGACAGTTAATAGTAAGAGCTACAACTAAAGCAACATATACAATAAGTGTTAAGGCAGAGCTAAAGCTACGACATGTGCTAAAGTAAAAAAGGCAAAAGTTACAGCTAGAGCTACATAGATACACGGCATATGCTAAAAAAATAGCAAGAGCTACAACAAAAAAATCTATATAGCTAGAGCTAAGTAAGCAAACGGCAAAGCTAAGTAAGCAAAATTACAACTGGAGCTATCATAGAAAGGGATGAATAATGACCAAGTAAGTGAACTAACCAGACGGTGATGAATAGTCCAAGCATGGGTCTCCAGGCTAAAGATGATAAGAATCGAATGTCCTTGAGAAAGTCAAGGTGGTTGAGAAGAGGCTCTATCATTAGTCCTAGTAGCCTCTGTAACTCAAACAATAGAAGAAGTCCCTATACCAGTCTATCTACAAATTGCCTCATCCTTTAAAATAAAGTCATCAAAAGAAAAAGAAGTAGTGCTCACACCGCCTAAGTCACCGAGATTATCAAGAATAGGAGGGAAGTCCATAATCCCCACACTGCGCAAAGCAACAGAAGAAAAAAAGAAAAAAAAAAGCTCTAAAAACTCAAAGAGAACTCATAAAAGGTAAAAAAAAAAGGTAAAAACCACCCTGAACTCAAAAACGAGTTCAATTTAAAGACGTCGGACATGCCTCATGCGCTCTGAAACTCACACACACACACATACTGAGACCCCTACACACACACTCCTAGGGTCCTAAACTTGCATTTTACCAAAGAGACGCACAAAGAACGCGTAAGAATCGCGCAAACATGAGCATTGTATGTAATAGGACATTGCATTTGACATCACTATCTTAGAAAGTCATATCATTATTCATCAAAAGAGAAAGATGAAGCATAAATGACACAAGCATGTTGCATATGCAATTATCATATTGTCACATCACGAGAATCACATCCAAGACATAATAAATGATGACATCATCACTGCATCATTACTATATCATTATCGCTTAATAGCATTTTCACAAGCTTAGTAGCGTTTTCATCTGCTTAGTAGCATTTTCATCTATTTAGTAGCATTTTATCTACTTAGAAGCATTTCATTTGCTTAGTAGCATTTTCACTGCTTAGTAGCATTTCAT
>CATIWM010236959.1:0-58078 GCA_949671775.1 Mallotus repandus
TATTTTACTTATGAGTTGTATTGCTTCAAGATCTATATATATATATATATATATATATATATATATGTCTGTGTCTGTGTTATTTATTTATTTTACTTATGAGTTGTATTGCTTCAAGATCTAGTGTCCTAAAACAAATACTTTGCAATAAATTTCAAGAACCTCGGAATAAAATTTTATCACTCCCACTTACGCTCATTGACTTGCAATGCATGCACCTCTATATCTCTAACTTATGATACAAAAATATTTAATCAAAGATAAAATTGAAATGTTAATATATATATATATATGTAGTTACATAGTCCCTTTTAATTATTGAATTAGACATGTTGATCCCATGTAATAAAAATGAATTTAATAATTTATAATTTCATTTATATACATATCAAGAATGTATTAAATAATCACTAATCCAGGAGCTAATAACAATCATCCTAAAGTCCCTTAGAAATCGGAGGATTAATCTCTCATATCTAGCCATATCTACAATGATTACATCTAAGAAAAATAGAACTGACCAAAAACCTGCAGACAAATAATAGAAACTAAGCACATGTAGATAGGAAGAAGGGGAAGGTGCCAGCTGCGTGCCTGTGAAATCAAAGATATATATACAGTTGCATTAGTTGCCAAAATAGAAAAATGCATTTGCTGAGTTAGTGTTGCAGTTGGAGGCATTGAATTGAACAGAATTGAATAATGGACAAATTTTAATGATACATGATCATACATGCATTATTATTATTATTTTTTTGAACAAGCATGCATTATGTTATTACATGAGAAAACACAACACCATGTCCCCACTTCAACACCCCTCTACATGTACATATGTATATACTCCCCATATAATTGTATAGTCGGAAGCTTATTTTATATATATATATATATATGGCAAAACCCATCCAAGGCTCCTAAACTTATCGATTTTTTAACTTTAGGTTCCTATAATTTTATATTGTATGTCTAGGCCCTCCAAATTCATGGGTTTGAAATTTTAAACTATTATGTTAATTTTTTAACAAAAGTTATTTTCTTTGGTCCCTGAAGTTTTATATTTCTAACATTCATACTATTTTTTACCTTTTAACACTTATATCACTTTTAAAAATTTTTCACTGGTAAAAAATAAATTTACTTGCTTTAATTTCTAATATTTTGAATTAAAAACATAAATTTATATACATTTTAAATAATTTTAAATTTTAAAAATAAACAAATAAGTTAATGCTTAGATAAAAAAAATTATAATAAAACTACTATTTTTCAAAATAAAATATTATGATGAAAAATAACACCATAATTAAAAGAGATTATAATAAAAAATATTTTATATTTCTTCAAAATTTAAATTTTATATTTTTAATAAATTTTTAGTTTTTTGTACAAAATTTTAAGTAAATTATTATGAATAATTTTTTATAATATAACTTTTACAAATACTGGATACTAATGCGTGCATGTACATCACCAAAAAATGATGATAGATTTTCCAATCAACTTAAACTTTTTCTAACTGTTATCTTAACCTTCACTTTTTTATCATGCTTTATGGGTACAAGAAAAAAATTTATATTATAAAAATTTATTTACAGTAATTTAAAATATTGTGAGAAACAGTAGTACTATTATAACTTTTTTTATCTAAGCATTAACTTGTTTGTTTATTTTTAAGATTTAAAATTATTTAAATATGAATATAATAATTTTAAATTTTAGAAATTAAAATAAGTAACATTATTTTTTACCGGTGAAATTTTTTTAAAAGTGATATAAATGTTAAAAAAATTGTATGAATGTTAGAAATATAAAACTTCATGGACTAAAATAAATATTTTGTGTTAAAAAATTAACAGAAGGATTTAAAACTTTATAAATATAATGGATTTTTTTTTGTTACAAGTTAAAAGTTGTAACAAATAAATTTTAATAGTTTTGTCAATTTAATATTATATTACCACAAAATATATTCTTTTGTCACTTTTAATTTCTTATTATTTGAATCCCACATTGTTTGTAAGTAAACAAGTGATTCCAACTTTTCTCCATAAATTGTTCCAATTAAAAAATTATTATATTGTTATTTTGTTATGGCAATTATGATAACTTTCAAATATCAAAAGTTAAAATTTTATATAAATATTATATAAAAATTGAAAATAGTTAAAATTTAAATGATACTGGTGATGATAAAATTAAATATAAAAATAAGGTGCTTATTAATTTATGATACAAATACATGATTTTTAATTTGTAACAATAAAATATTGTCATTATTAGTATCCTTTGTCACATATAAAATTGTTACTAATATAATCTTGATTAGTTAGTATAATTAATGTGATAATTAATAGTGTCACTATATGTACTTTTTGGAATAATAAATTATATTGTCATGAAAAATAGTATTGTGTTTGTGACGATATAATTTTTATGTGACAATTATAATTTTAATTATTACAATATATGTTATCACAAACAATATTTTTTGTAAAATTTTATTTATTATCATAAAAAAATTTAATCAGTAACAATTTTTAGTTGACACATTTTATGATAAACTTTTTTGCAACGGATAATTACATGACAACTCCGTGATAATTTTTTATTATCACAATTATTATATCGTGATAATTTTATAATATTTATGACAATTTTAAATATAATAAATGAGCGATTTTCTTCATCTCTATCTTTCTCCAAAATAACAGTACTGTTCCTTGTCTCAGGCAAATCTCCTTAATTATAATTAATTTAACTATAACAACAACAACAGCAATAATCATTATTCAGCACAAACCTCATTTTTTGCACTCCAATAATTCTGCTAACCACACTTTCATCACAGAAAGAAACCATTTAATTAGATCCTATTTAAAACATATATAAATGAAAAAAATAAAATATTATTAGTTCTGTCTTCCACATTTAATATTTACCAATATTCATTATCTTCTAAATTTTGGGTTCCTTGCTAGTGGATCCATCTTTATTCTCCAATAAATTTGCATCTATCGAAACTAATTAAAATAAACATTAATTTCAAAACTAAGAATACCTTCATATTATGATATTTTGTGAAAAAAACAATTATCTAATAGAAAATATATAAATTTTTGCTTTCGATAGATGAAAAATTATTGTAGAATAAAGATGGATCCACAAATACTAGTTATGGACAAAAAAATTTTCAAAAGTGGACATATATTCCAAGCAATTCATTAATTAATATTATTTTGGATCATGGCTCTAAGTTGTATAAAAGTGAAAAAGGAAGAGCAAATGATAAAATTAATACAAGACAATGTACAATTTATAAATTTTGATATCTTTAATTTATATATTTTTTTGTTTTATTTGGAGATTTATAATTTTTATTATATTATCTTTTAATGCTCTTTTAAAAAATATTATTAACTTTTAGTAATATAATATCAATGTAGTGTAAAGATTTACCGATAAAATTATTTATAAAATAATTTACTATCAAACTGATTATCAGAAAAATCTTATAAAATATTATAAATTTATTTTTTATTTTTATTTTTATAAAATTAAAATATAATTAATTTAGTTTATTGTGATACCACAATAATTAGTTTAATATCAAACCGCTTAAAAATTATTATTAAAATTCATATTTTTCAGTATTATGTTTTTCATAATTAATTAAAACTATTAGAAATAATAAATAAGTAAAATAAAAAATGTGATAAAAATTACAGATTTTTAAATAATACAAAATAATTACAAATTAAAAAGGGTTAAAAACGTTGATTTCTTGTTTTTTGTATTTTTTTCCTTGATGTACATAGTAACTTTTTGGGATAAGGCCATTTTTTCAATGAAAAAATCCATAACTTATCCCTGAACTTTTGTGATTTATTTTATTGTGCCTTTAAATATTTACTGCATTTTATTAAGCCTTTTTATTATTATTTGTATTGTATTAAATCTTTATACTTTTATTTTCACAGCTATTAAAGACTTATTAAAAATTTAAAATAAAATAATAATATAATCTAACTGACGCTGTTATCTTGTGCTGAAACCAAGGGGTTTATATGCAATAAATTTAACAACTAGTTATTTCAGTAATTTATTAAAAATTAATGGGGCATTTTGCAATTATGCATGCACTGGTGTTGTCATATCTTTACCGCCACCGATGTTAACACTGAACAAACCTATATTCCACGATAAACCTTAAACCAGGAAAGCGAACGGAAGCATTTCAATGCGAGATAACATTTCTTATATTTTCATCTTTTATCGGCTAGCTTTCCATTGATGCAAAGGGTAACGGCTCGAACGAATCAAAGAACACTTTGTGTGAAATGATTCAAAGGATCCAAGTAGAATAGCGAGTAAATTATAGTATAATTAATATTTTGCTCAATAATATCTATTGGTATAAGTGGTTATTTTCTCCTTCTCTCTTCTCGATGCATTACAATTGAAAAATGCATTTTTAAGTGATCATCTTGGAACGCTGCATTTTGAGGAGCGGTGTAGCTTTATATGTTGATATTTTGTTCGATGATTTGCCTAAGAGAATCATGGCGATGTCTTGGAAAGTGAATTAGGATTTGGCCAAAGGTCTAAGTTGGACCCTTAACTTTTAGCTAAAGTCTGGATTGGATCCTAATATTTTTTTTGTTCCCATTAAGAATTTTTTTTTACAAAATCGTCTCAATTTGAATCTCACCTAAATGGAGGTCCAAACAGACTTTAAAAACTTACGTGTTGGACTTATAGCCCACCACTCCTTATGCCACCTCAAAGATTAAACTTTTTTTTTTTTGAAAAGTCAAAGATAAAACTTTTGATTACAACTTTACAAGATAGAAATAAAAAAAAAAAATGACAACTTGTGGCTCTCTCATTCTTTGAGTGGAATCAGAGAAAAAAAAAAAATCTTCTTCACCTGTTTTCTTTCCTCAGCCTCTAGTCAGCATCCATATGCAATAAAAGACCAAAAAAATGAAATTGGTGGATCCGCTTGATGTTCGTGATGATCGACGGCGAGAAGGCAAGCAACATCGCTGCTTGTGACGCAATAGCGTGGCTTGCAAAACGAAGCAGATGCGCTGGGCGAAGATGTAGAGTTGTCGGGTGCGAAGGAGACAGCTGCTGTACGCGGCTTAGTGACGATGGCAAGATGTTGTGCGCTGCCTAGAGCTATGATTGATGAAGGAGAATTACTCGGATTTGCAATGGGAATGGCAATTGGTTGATCTTCATTTGTATTGCTTACATGCATTCTTTCTCTCTGATTATTTTGCTTACTTATGGGCTTGTTTTGGTTATTTTCTTTCTTTATATTTGATTTCTTTAATGTTTTTAATGCAATATCTTCTTTAATTTCCTTATTTCATTGTCTATTTAATTGTGATGTGTTTTGAATTTTACTTGCATTGTGGCTTTAGGCATGAGTTGTAATATTGCTATGGAATTAAAATCCTTTTCGAGTAATATTTCTGTGTTTATGGTCATGGTTTGTCGCATTTTTAGCTTTTTCTCTTTTCCTATTACTGTCATATAAGAGGGCTCATGCTATATTTGTTTCTGTTTTGTTTGCAGTTTATGTCTAGTGTTTTTAATTTTTAGTTGCATTGGATATGCTATGCCCTTCATTCTATATGCGATGATCTGCTGTTGCTTGCCTTGTATAATCTCTCTTCTTAGGTTAATAGAGGATCTGGTGTAGACCGGAGGAGCCACATTTGAATCAATTGATGTCTTGCCAAGATACAAGCTTAAGTTGAAAAAAAAAACAGAAATGGTGATGATAGAGATAACAACTTATATTGATTTTGGAATATAAAATTTGACATCTAACCAAGGTGATGATGGCGACAGATTGATGATGATTAATTTGGGACACGCAGATGATCCTCCACCTACATATTAAATTGAACTATAGTTTTTATTATGAGAAGGCAGAAGAAAAATTGAGTGGCATTTTGAAGGAAGGAAGCAGATGAAGCTCCAGTGTAATTTAGCAAGTACATAATAGGATTTGGACTAGGGGATGTATACCAGGTATAGTTGGTTGCATTTGATCATTAAAATTGTTTTCCCTTCTATCTGTTGTTGTATTTGGGGGAATGGGATTGTAAAATGGTCCGGTTGAATTTATAGTTTTCTAGGCTCTAGATTTGTGTAAAAGAATTGTACTGCTTCAAAGTCCAAATTTGGTTTTTCTATAGTTGCCCACCACCTAATCTTTATAAAAGAAAATTGTTAGTTCCCATTTGTTTTTCAAGATCTTGTGATGTTTCCTCAATTCATATTAAAATAATTTTGATCTTTCTCAATCAAAAGGTTTACTTGCTAGTCAAAACAATCTTTTCGATTGAAGGTTTTAATATTTTTGTTGGTTTTGTTTGTGGGTTATTGATGATGGTGCTAGTATTAGTTTTGGTTAAGGTTAGTGGTGTTAAATTTTTAGCAGTGATCGATGGTGGTGTATACGGTGTTAATTTTTTTGGTAGTTGTGTGTTGATGGTGGTGTTGGGATAGTGATAGATTTTTTGGTGTTGATAGGTGATGTTGATGACAGGTGGTAATAGGTGCTTGTGGTGATGATGGCAATGGATGATAAAAGTGTAGGTGGTGGTGCCGTTGGTGGAAGAAGTGGTGTTGATTGGTTATGGTGGTGGCGGTGTTGCATGGTGGAGGAAGTGGTAATGTTGAATGGTACAGGTGGTTGTTAAGGTGTTTTTTTCAATTAAAATGATTTCATTTTAGAAAGAAATAGGGATTTTTTTTTAAGAAAACAATAGCTTTGTTAGAGAGGGGAAGGAGTGGTATTCTGATGTGGCACAATTTATGGGTCCCACGAGTTCAACAAGGCAAATTTTTAACATTTGTTTGGACCTCCGTTTGGGTGAGGTCCAAATTGAGATGATTTTGTAAAAAAAAGGTCCAAATGGGAACAAAAAAAAGATGAGGGTCCAATCCAGACTTTAGCTAAAAGTTGAGGGTCCAATTTGGACCTTTGGCCTTAAGATTTTGACAGCATAGATTCTAGCAGTAAGCAAAAAGATTGCTTTACTTTTTCGTGGCAAGATGCTATGCTTATTCTTTTATGTATAATTGTTCAGTCATAAGATTACAAGTGTTTGTATCCCGTTTTCATCTGCTTTATTACGGCCTCTTTGGCTCATGACACCTCACACAAATCTTTTTTTTGACAAAATCACAGAATTAAACCACCAACAAGAGGACGGGTAATGTACTTTGAGAATTTTCCACATGATTGGACTGTTGAGAATCTGTGGAATCTTTTTGCTAGTCGTTGGAGGATTGAAGAGGTTTTTATACCTGCCAAAGCGTATCAGAGACCTGTTCATTTTGCTTTTTTGAAGATTCAAAAAATAGTTGATTGGTAAGCAATTTTATATTTCATAAACTTTGTTTCTATATGTGGTTCTAAGCTCAAGAAGTTTAATATTTTATAAACTTTGTTGCTATCGGCCTTCCAGTGTTTTTAAAAAGACAGATTAACGAACTTTTGCTGAGGTTATTCAAGGGGGAAGTGAAGGTGATGATAATGATAAGGGGAATGTGGTTAAAAAAGATGCACAGGCTGATGTCTATAGTCATAGTGCAGTTCCAGTTAACAACTTATTGGAAAACGATCATGAGATGATGGTGGGTGAATTTTCAGGCTTGGTGGATGCAGCGAATTGGCTTACTCGCTCTTGTGTTGGAATTTTAAGGAATATCCAGTTAGTGTTCTATATTTAAAAGCTTATACAATCAATGTGTTCTATACCTATTCAGGCTAAATGTACGGGAGGTACTAAAATCCTTCTGACACTTCTAACGGTGGATGATAAGAAAGATTGTTTGTTTAGAGCATTCTTTCTTGTATGAATAATTTGTTTGTGGTTGCAATAATTTTAATGAAGTAGATGATGAGATATTGGATTTTTAAGGGAAAAAAATAGATGAAGAATAAAAAATGCCTATCGCTACTCTAAAATCATGCCCTCTTTGCAGCCCTTTACGGTGGCGTTCGCCATGCTCCGACAACGTCTATAATCCAGTCTCCGAGCATGCAGTGGCAGAGCAGCAGGACCGAGCAGTTTACAACTCCAGGCCAATATGAACGAAGAAAAAGAGCTTAAATTTTTACCTTATTTAAAAAAAAACAAATGAAGAAGAAAAACAAAGAAGAAGAGTGGGAGCCTGGGAGGTCAAAGAGTGGTTGAGAATATTAGGTTTGTGGGACCCAAGGTTGTTATTGTCTTGATTTTAACCAAAAATCAAGGACCAAAATGACATTTTTTAATTATTTTTGTTATAGACTTTCAACAGTTCACTCTCTTTTAACAGAATGTGAATTTCACACACCTAATTTTAGTTAAAAAAGTTCTTAATAAAATATAAATAAAAGTATAAGGATTCAATACAATACAAATAATAGTAGAAGGGCTTAATAAAATGCAATAAATGTTTAGGGGCTCAATGAAATAAACCATGAAAGTTCAGGGGCCAAGTTATGGGTTTTTCCTTTTTTCAATTAAGTTCTATAAGTTTTAATTGTTTCAATTGAGTTCATTAACTTTTTAAAAATTGCATCATTAGTCCTAAACCTTTAACATTCACAGACTTTGTTGACATATTAGTAACTCTCACTTCTCCTTCAAAATAATTGATGATGTGTCAGTCATGCAAGAATAGCTTTAATACACATAACAACACATCAAAAAAATACGCCATGTCAAATTTCCACTTTCAATTAGAGCTTCTTTTTGCAATTTGAAACTCTCTTAACATTAAACACTAAAAAAGAAACATCAATGCAAAGGTATTCATCGTTTTTATGGAAAGCAACGTTTTTCTCCAAACAAAATTGATGTCGTTCTCTTTGTGGTCTAAGAAAATGATAATGGAAGAGTGAGTTGTGGTCCTAGGAAATTTTGTTTGGGGCTGTTAGAAAAGGGTATTTAACAAAATTTTTGAGAAATCGATAATGGAAAGTAAAAGTGAACATTGAGCATGATTCTAATAGTTTAGTTACTTTTTGATTCAAGTTCAAAAGTGAGCATGATTCCTAATTTTTTTCATTGTTTTTCATTTTAGGAAAAATTGATATTGGATTTAGTGTTAATGGAGGTTAACAAAATCATTTATTTTTGTATGATTAATCATTGATTATTGTGCTAAGTATAGTTATTTATATATTAGGGTTTAATTATGCATCGTTTAGTTTAATTTCATGATAACTAGCTTGTGCAAATTTTATTTTTTGATTTGTTGTTCTCATTTGATTTATAGTAATTTTATAAAATAGTTGATGCATGCCTAGTATGGCATTATGGTGGAAAGCTAGAAAGCAATATTTATGTGGGAGGAGAGGAATTTAATCTTATTGTAGACATAGATAGATAGGGTTATTGGTGCTTACTTAACCATGCTAAGCGTGAACTGAAACAAAAGGAGCCCTTGAAGTTATACTTTAGGAAGAGTTGTAATGATGATTCCATGGAGGTTAATGATGATGCAACTATTTGTCAGTTATTGACTGTTTTAAATAAGAAAAAGGATTGTGCTATATATGTTGTGAATGACAATATTATAGAAAGTACAACCATTAAGGAGACAACTGAGGTACTTTATGAGGTAGACGTAGATGAAGTTGGTGAAGTAGGTGAAGCTAACATAAATAAGAATGAGACAGACTTAGAAGAAGAAGAGTATGTAGAAATTTTATGAAGAATTTATGTTTGATGGAGATGACATAGAGTTACAGGGGACGAGACTTATTATATAGATTCTTCTTATTGCAGTCTCGTGGATACAGATGAAGAAATGGATGTAACAGGTGGTAGAAAGACCAAAACATTTCTTGCATATAATCCATAGAGTAGCAAAGTTATTTTTATAGCTAGAATTGCATTTAAAGGGGCAAATCAATTTAAAGAAGCTTTGACTATATATTAAATAATGGAGAGGAAAGTGCAAAGGTTTAGCAAGAACACACAGGTGTATGTCAGAATGAGATGCAAGAAGCTGAAATGTCCTTGGTATATATCTAGTGCAAAGGATGCTAAATCTGGTAAATTTTATGTAATAGCTTACGTAGATGACCATTAATGCAATGTAGTGAATAAGAATAACAAGCTAACATATACAAGGCTTACTGATTTTATATTAGAGAAGTTTGATGTGGTTCCAACAGTCAAAACGATTAACTTGCAAGCTCTAGTAAAGAAGGAATTGAAATTAGATGTTAGCCTACTGCAATATTGGAGAGCTAAAGCCCTTGTGTGTGAGAAGTTAAAGGGGAATGCAAAGGAGGAATTTGCTAAACTTTAGAGGCATGTGTTAGAGATTAGAAAATCAAATGAAGGAAATACTATAATTTTAGAAACTAATGCTGATAACAAATTCAAAAGGAGATATATTTCATTTCATGCATGCAAGAAGGGGTTTATGGCTGGCTATCAGAGAGTTATTGGCTTTAATGGATCATTTTTAAAAGGGGTTGTGAAGGGTGAGGTGCTTGCAGCAATTGGAAGAAATGAAAACAATTAAATATTTCTAATAGCTTAAGGAATTACCATGGTTGAGAGAATAAGGATAGATGTGGTTTATTGAACAATTGTAATATGACATTGGAATTGGTAAAGGAGCCGGATGGACTTTTATCTCTAATCAGAGTTAATAACATAGTTTAATGCAATGTAAGCATTTTTGTATAAATATTTAGCTTATTGTTATTAATATTATTTTATTTAATTTTTCAGGGGCTATAGCTAACATTGTATGAGTTATTTCTTGATTCTGAAAGAAGGTGGTGCACAAGACATTTACTAAGCAATTTGAGAAAGAATCATAGAGGCAAGGAACTTGAAAAGCACTTTTGGAGGTGTGTTAAAACTAATAATGCAGCTGATTTGAAGGTAAGGATGTAAGATTTAGCCGATATTTCTCAAAAAGCACGTGATGATATGATGAGGTTTAGCCCTCAGTTCTAGTGTAGAGCATTTTTTACACACATACTCATATGATTTAATTGATAAGAACCTGTGTGAGGCCTTTAATGGTAGAATTATGCTTGCTAGGATAAGAAAATATTGTTTCTTGTCTAGAAGATATTAGAAAGTTGGTCATGAAGAGATTGCATGTTAAAAAGGATGTTACTAAGAAGTAGGTGGGGAAAATAAGTCCTAGAATAAGGCAAAAATTATATAAGGAAAAGGAGGAAAGTTTTAAATGCTCAGTTGTGTGGAATTGATTAAGTGGTTATGACATATATGCAGTAAACCTTAAGGAGAGGAGTTGTGTGTGTGGTTTTTGGAAACTTTTAGGATTCCCTGCAGCCATACTATTTATGTCATTTATGATAGTGACCAACATCCAAAAGATTTTGTTTCAGAATGGTATACAAAAGCAACTTATTTAAAGGCTTATAGTGTGATGATGAGCGTACTAAATGGAGAAAAAATTTGGCCTGAAACTTCAGAACCACCCATAAAACCTCCAGCCTTTAAAAAAATGCTAGGAAGACCCAAAATAAATAAAAGAAAAAAGGAGTTCGAAATTGGCAACAATGGCAAGTTGATTAAAAGAGGAAGACAAACGACTTGTTATTCTATTTTAGAAAAGGACACAACAAATCAGCTTGTCCTAAAAAGTAGAAATTTCACAAATGATATCAAGAGGAGAAAGACCATGTAAATTATAAGTAACATATGATTAAACTACAATTAACTTTTTTAACACTTGAATTGCATATTCATAACTGATATAATTTTGTTTCTAAGTAAAGAAGAAGAAACATAGTACTCCTAAGCCTTACATTGAAAGCATTCCTCAAGGAAATGTTGAAAGCATACATCTGCTTAGAACTGAAAGCTTACCTCAGCCTGATCCCATACAGGTATAGTTATTTAGGCTAATCACTAATTATAAAAATATTATCATATATTTGAATCTAATTTTGTGTATTGAATTGAATTTGAGGAAAAGAGTAAGGCTCAACCTAGGGTGAAATATAATCTTGATGAAATTTAGAAATTGAGTAAGGCTCAAACTATTGTGAAGGTACTATTATTTATATTTTTCTTTATTTAATAGTTATCAATATATATAATAAGCTAATTAGTGTAATCTATATGAATTTAAGGACAAGGGAAAGTAGAAAATGGAGGATATATATGCTAGCATACGTATGACAAGAAGTCAACAAAGGCTCGAGGATGAATTATTTGTTAGGCAACTGAGATCTAGAGGTATAGTCATTCAAGAAGGAAGGTAAACAACTGGTAGAAAAGAATGTGTTGAGAATATGAAATAAGTTACATCAACTAAAAGGAAGGCATGTTCAGAGCTACATAGAACAATAGACATGCTGACAAGAAAAAGGAAAAAAACTAAGAAAATTAAAGGTTATGGATTGTACACAATTCAAAATACGAACTCAACCATTATGAATGTAAGTTTGGTCACGTTTTTGCAATTTTTATAGCATTTGGTTCGTGACTCATGCTGGTTGTTGAAGTTTACAGCCTAGGACTCAAAGTGAATAATACATCAACTATAGTAGTCATTTTAGTCATAGTCCATATATAATGTGGAGAGGGAGAGTAGTGACTCATCGTAGTGCTGTAAGTGGTCAATCAACAACAAGTAGAAGTGGAATTGCAAATAAACCTACCACAGCCACTGCTCTAGTTAATGCTCCACTACAATCCAGTGAGGTTGCTAACGTAGATGGTTAAGAGCAATTTTCATAGGAGATGCATATGTTACAACATTTATGCCAAATGCAAGAGTCTCAAATAGTTGAAAAGAAAACTGATGTGTACAAGAGTCTCAACTAGTTGCAAAGAAAACTTTTTTTTTTATCTTTTTATATGTATCTTGCTATTATTAGGCAAAATTTATTTTGATGAGTCAAAATTTGTTAGTAATAATATTTTTTATTAGGCAGGTTTTAAATTATCAAAATGTTGATTTGATAGCCTAAACAAATTGTTCTGCCAATTATCCTTGACAAGGATAAACTTAAAAACTTTTTTTGTTAATCAGGCTTTTATATAATTACATTTTGCAGGTTTTTTATTTATCAGACCATGGAATTTTTCTGCTTATGAAAAACTGAATTTCAAAATAAAATCATATATAACACAGATAAATTAAGTGATTAACTTCCATTAAGTTTAAGTGACTAATTTACATTAAGTTACAATAAAGCTTATTGAACTACTAGTTAAACTACTCCTACTGCATGACCTAGCTAGTTGCAACTATAACTCTTTCTAAGCCACTCAACTTCATTGCATCATCCTTCCTCCACATACCCCTTCAATTGCACCACATAATGAATATTATTAACCAAGAAATGGCCAAGCATATAATCAGCTTTCCATTCATTCTTTTTAACCTTCTATTCTCATTCTCACTTTTGGTGATCCTCCTCAACAATCCTAGGATTATTTGCTTTGATCTTGCACACATATGCGGATAAATCCATTGAAAAAATTGACATCTCATTTCATCCTACAACTCAATATTCATCAAATCAATAAAACATTATTAGATAATAAGATTATAATGAAGATGATATTTAGATTTCAAAAAAGCCTAAAAATTTCCATGTCATTACCTCTGACTTCTCACAAGTTATAAATCTCCTTCTCGAGTTCTTACTTGTCTAGGAGGTGCTCATAACAGGTGTGTTACCACAATTGCAGTTCATATTTTCACTCTTAGAAGAAAATTGTAAGTCCTTACTAGGTTATAGATTTCTTTCACTCTTCCTCCTTTCTTCTTTGATTATTCATTATTTATTTGTTTTTTTTATATAACCAACCATTTCTAGAGGGTGGCAAAATTTTTTCCCTCTTAACTGAAATAGTTTTTCCCCATAAATTGCAAAAATAAACCCTAAACGGTAGAGAAATTATGACATGTCAAATTTTTACAAGGTGACATTTTATATTTTTAATCTCTTCCACCATGACTGACACATCATCAATCATTTTGAAGGAGAAGTGAGAAGTTATTGATACGTCAGCAAAGTCTATGAATGTTAATGACTTAGGACTAACAGTGTAATTTTTTAAAAGTTAATGAACCCAATTGAATTATAAGACTTAACTGAAAAAATGGCTTAACTTTTAGGACTTATGAAGTCATTATCCCTAACTTTTTCTACTAAATAGATCTTTCGATTTTTAACTAGTGTCCCACACATATGGACTTTTTACGTGATGAATCTATATAACACAAATTGATTTGTATTAAGGTCTAATATACACCATTTATAAACTATTTGCACTTTTTCAATGTGAGATATCCAACACTCCCCTCTTTTTCAATGTGAGATATATTTTCCAACACTCTCCCTCAAGTATAACTGAATCTAGATCAATTTCACTAGCCAAATGAATCAAACAGGTCACTCAAACGAGGTCACAAATGGGCCATACCTAACTCTGGGTCAATAAACATGA
The DNA here is from genome assembly GCA_949671775.1 of Mallotus repandus. Lineage (NCBI taxonomy): Eukaryota > Viridiplantae > Streptophyta > Magnoliopsida > Malpighiales > Euphorbiaceae > Mallotus > Mallotus repandus. The sequence continues at coordinate 14,481 of CATIWM010236959.1, forward strand.
GTCTAGAATCATCACGCTGAAACCATGCTAAAAAGTCCACTCAAATAGGGTCACAAACATACCACACCTAACTCCAAATCAATAAACATAAGTACAAAATTACCACTCTGATATCATGTTAACAAGTTTACAGACCTTGAAAATGTTAATTCATGCACATACATATGAACTTATAAATTGTGTTGAGTTCATGTAATACAATATCAACTAACTTCTATTAAAGTTAAATCAAACACCATTTAGACGATATTCTTCCCTCAAGACCCGATAGATCGCAATATTAACCCTCTTATTTATGAAACGTGACCCAATACTATATCGCGAGGTCCGTGGGTTGAGCCTTGAACAGAGAGTAAATCACTTTATACATTTCTCCAATGTCCAACAACAATGTCTTCTTCATATCATGGCTCTGAAATTCAAGAAATATTAAATAAACAAAGTTTATAAGTTGATTGTATGCGGTTTAGTGTATGTATGAATCTCCTACAATGAAAATGGCTATATTCGAATACCACAACTCTTTGATAATAATTATTTTTTTTTAATGCATGGAAAATGAGAAAAGAAAAAGTTTGAACCGTAAATCCCAATGCATTTTATGCATGTGGAAAAATGAGCGGTGAAATGATTGGAAACGTTAATGTTTTGACTATGTACAATACTCATCACGACACATCATTGAATGATTATATGCTTTCACTAGACTAACAAAATAGCCGCCCTAATGACTAGGGATAGAGAAAAAAGATATTTTTAGTATTTAAATTTTTTAGAATTTGATAGTTCATTATTTTAATTTTGATAATAATTATTAAATGTGATAATTTATAAAAAATGATAATATCAAAGTATATATAACAGATCTTATTATTATTATTATTATTATAAATAAAATAAGTCATTTAAATTAATTTTTATTTTAATCTATTTATAATTTTAACTTTTAATTATTTTTTAGTTATGAAAAATACAATTTTTACCTATGATTTATTTACAAGATTTTTTAATTAATAAAAAATTAAAATTAAAAAATTTCATGTTTTTATTTATTTCTTTTTATTTAACTTTCTGTCTCTTTTAATTCATAATTATTAGTAAATTTGATGAAATTGAAATGTTAGGAGCATTGTTGTTTAAATAAACTTATTTTGCTAAATATTTATTTTATAAATTTATTATAATTTTAACAAAAAAACATTGTTGTTTCTAATAGGAAAGACAAATTTAAATAAATTGTTATAAGTAATTTAATAATTTTACTACGTAACATGCTATATGTACATTTTTTAAGATTGTAAAATTTAATTGCTATAAAAAAATTAGAATACTAAATTATTAAATTTTAAAAAATTCAAACATCATAAATATAATTATTCTGAAGGGATATATATCATCGTACATCCCTAATGGATCTACCATTGTTAGAGGAATTTGCTGTATATATATATATATACACACACTAAAAAAATACAATTTTTTGAACTTTTGTATATTGATACCAAACTTTAAATTTTAATAAAATTAGCCCAATTTAATATATTATTTACAATTTTAGTATAATTCAATATATTACTTTCAATTTTAGCACATTTGATATAATAATTTAACATACTCGTTACAATTGTACTAAAATTATAAATAATTTATCGAATTAAGCTAATTTTGTTAAATTTCAAAATTTAATACAAATTTTAGGTTAAATTCATGACATGACATCCATCTTAATGATTTGGTCTAAACTTTATTAACATTATTATTATTTTTTTTATCACTAGGGGAGGGAGAGGGAGGATTCGAACCGCTCCCCTATCATACCTTCTCAGTTGATGGATTTGGCTTCTTGCCAACCTAGCCCTAGGCGGGAAGGTCCATTAACATTTTTTTTTGGAAAGAAGATTCATTGAACTAAGAAACCAAAAACACCCTCATAGAGGGGAATACAATAACTCCACCGAGGGTAGAGGAAGAACAAAATAAAATGGATGAAATAGGACATCCATGATAGGGAATACACTATCAGTAAACCCTTACAATGCTCACAAGAAGCTAAGAGAGAACCAAGAAGAGCCTTCATGGTTAACAACTATCAAGGAAATTAACATACACAACAACCAGCAAAAGCAAAAGACAAACTATAAGCTTTAAACAACAACAACAAAAGCAAAATAGGAACAAAATAGAAGCCACTAAAATTACTAATAAACAACTATAAATAGTAATGATAGTGACTCCACTAGCCATTGAGGCTCTGATGCGGGTACCCTACTGCCTCTGTAGGAACAGGGAAATGTCTGCTAATAGGCTATTATTGACCTTTGTTGCAGCCTTCATTCTACCTTCTTGAGCATGTACAGCTGGCATATTGATACTTGCAAGTTCATCAAAGTGTGGCACACGCGCTGGCAATGTAATTCTCATATCAGACAACAATGGCTGAGAATGTAAGCTTTCTTGATCGAGAAAAGCTTGAGCAGCAGCGGGGCAACCATCATAGCATAAGACATCCATGACACATTGGGTAGCAAGATCTTGAGCAACAAGAAGACGACCATCATAGCGAGACGTATCTTTGGCTTCTTGGGTAATAAGAGATTCAACAGAAAGCTTAGGCCAAAACCCGTTAATGGCACATAAACTAAAGCTTGAAGTCTCTTTATATTCATTTCCACTTCTTCTTACACAACAAGCACCATTGCCAAATCTAGATGAGAATGCTATTATAGCTGGAGCTCCATCACGCGTTATTGGGGACTGCTGAGATGCAATAATTATAGATCTGTGTTTGAACGAAGAAGCATTTTCCTTAACTTTGTCCAAGTCTTCAGGAATGGAAAATACCGACGAATATGCACTATTGAGTCTCATGTCCAGTTGGTCAATCATCCTCTATTGATTTTACTTTTTAATCATACACAAGCAGTGGAGAATTATTTAAATTTTTTTTCAAAAGGTAGTTGCCAAACCCCTTTCTTGCTCTCTTTCAAATGCATATGCAACCTCATCCAAGGTTCAAACCCAAAAGCTCGAGGGCAAATATGTTGTTGATTAATTATTATTCATTAAGATTGAGAGATATTAGTATATGTTGTTTTATTCCATCACAGAATGGGTCTTCATCCCTAGGATTTCACCATTTTTGGACCTGCTTGATTGGTATCATATGCTCCAGTATTTAGCTTTAGAGATATAAGATTAGTTCCAGAGATGAGAATATTCAACATTAATTTTTTTTTTAAATAACTGGGAGGTCAAGGGGGATAGGAGATCGAACTTATGATTTCATCATATAAGGTCCATCACCTAAGTCACTAGGCTGCAAATGGATGACATATTCAATATTAATTTTAGAACTTAATATGATATGAAACTTTTATTATGTTTTATTGGCCTAACTTCCTAGGGATAAAGTGGTTCCATCTGTAGGCCAAGTTATGATAGGGGAGGGGTTCGAATCCCCCTTCCCCCTCCCCACTTAAAAAAAAAAGTTTTATTATGTTTTATTGACAAAAAAAAGTTTTGTTATGTTTTATTGACAAAAAAAAGTTTTATTATGTTTTATATACTCATTTCATCAACACTACTTTTATATCAATTTCTTATACTATCCAACTTAACATTATTGATAATGGGAGACCAGCCAACCACTGCAAAAATACATGATCTTAGCTCTCATGCTGATTTTATCCCACAGACTCAAAAGGTCTCACTGATAATCTAATCTAAAACTGATGGATAATGTTTTGGACCTACATCAACCGCTTTAAATGCTCTAAAAATAAAGGATGGAATGATAATGACTACCTGTTGAAAAGCTGCCTCCAAACCTGATGGCTGTTGAACGCAAAAACTTGAAGAATTGCAAAAACAGCCTTTGGGAGGAGCAATTTGATAACAATTCGACCAAGACATCGTGGTCTTGGTGGTAAGCATCCATCAAAGTGATGCAATTAGTGTGGATTCAAATCCCATTAGCTCCTCTTTCCTTTTCATAAAAAATTAACATATTAATATATGTTTATGTCAAAAATTTTTTTTTGATAACAATCTTAACCTTTAATGACTTGAAAGACCATATTAATAATATTAAGTCATCTAAAGTTTATTCATGTGCTATTATGTTTTAATTTTTTATTATTTTAATTAAATATTAACTTTTTATTAATTTAACTTTCCAACTCGTTAAAGATTAAAACTATTGTACAATATCTCCTTGGAGAGCAAGAAGAAACCCCTAAGATATCTACCTATAAATAGAACAACAATAGTAGAAGAAAGGAAATTCAGTATTCCTCATCTATAATATTATTCTCTCTTCTTATATATTCAATTGACTTAAACCATCAAAGTGGATGCACCTGTCAAATATTGATGCCCCTCTTAACCTTGATTGTTTCTTAGAAATTATCAATAAATATAATCTTATTATGACATATTAGTGTCAAAAATCATAATTTTTTTGACTATTTTGAAAATTTATATCAAACTTTAAAACTTGACAAATTTAACTATTTGACAAATTATTTATAATTTTAGCACAATTACAATTTGATCAATATATGAAATTTAAGATAAAATAACTAATCTCTATTTTTATAAATTTTACATTCACATCATTTAAATACTAATTATAATAGTTAGTTAGATTTAAATCTCAATAATTAAAGAAAATATAAAATTGAGATTGAAAATTTTATTTAATTTGTAAAAACTATATTCATCTCTTTTTTTTTTTGCCTATTTTAAATCTTCATATGGTTGTGAGACTATAATAATAGATATTAGCTAATTTACCTTCGCTTATGTATTTTATTTATTAATTCATAAACAACTCACAATTGTGCTAAAATTGCAAGTAATATGTTAAATTGTGTTAAAATTATAAATAATATGTCAAATTGTGCTAGTTTTGCCAAATTTCAAAATTTTAGTATAAATATGCACAAGGTAAAAAATGCTATGATTTTTGGTACCAATAGGTTTTTTATTATTAAATATTATTTTATGATTAAATAATAAAATTTTAATAAGTAAAATAATATTTAATTAAATGACGCAAAATATTAATTTAAATAGCATTTTTTTGAAGTCTACTCAACTTGTTATTTGTGAAATGGGCAATAAACCAATTTCTTAAATTTCTACCTATTATTCCATCATTACATACATGCATCGTTAGAGAATTGATCATATAATTAGGTTTCCTTATTATTATTAAATGATTTTCATTCTCTTTTTTAATATAAATAATAATAATTATTCACTCATATGTCAAAAGCATCACCAAACACATTATCGTTTTGTAATAGAAAGTGGTGCTTTTGTCCTTGTCGTCTCTCCTCAAGGTCAGGCCACCAAAGAGGATTTCTCGCTTGGCCTCACATCTTGATGAAAGGACATCAAAGGATTCGTGTAATTTGTACATTAATTAATATTTCTTTCCTTGCTTTGTCCCTTTATATTTGTTTCTTGAAACTTGATTATGGAACCATATCAACATAAATTGTGAAAATTCCAATCTTTTTATGGCTGGTTCAATTTAGTTTTATATCGAGTTAGCCAACAAAACTTACAAAAAAATTCTCTTTTTTTTGATACTTTTAAAATTGAGTAATTCATTAATTAACTTTTAGAACTAAAAAAAAATTATACATCTCCAATTAGAGAATGCTTTATCTATGTCAAATGTAATTAAACTCACTATTAGATACATGATACTCATGGCAAATGTATATATAAAGTATTTTTTGATTTCACCATTAATTAATTTCTTATCCGTGTGTTTAAGAAAATAAAAAATATGTTCTTTCATAGAATAATGTAGAAATTTGTTAAAATAATTATTAAACTGTCAAGAATTTGTTAATAAATATTTTCATATTATTATTTATAATTAAATGAATTTATTTATTATTTTTATTGATATTAATGTCAAATATAGTAGGATACTAATTTTTCACAAAATAAACTACAAATTAGAAAATAAAAACACAAAATATTTTTTATATTTTTCTAAAACAAAATTTTAAACACTTTTTTACTTTGTAATGTAGTGAGTCAATTTGTGGTTTTTTTTTCTAACAACATAAAATATATATTATTAATTTATTACAAGAAAAATCACAAATCAAAAGTTGATAAAAAATAAAATCACAAAATATTCTTTTATACTTTTCCCTATTTCTTAACTGAACAATAATTAAAAAAACAACTTGTCAAATATTATATCTTAATTAGGGTTACAGTTGTAATATATAAAAGACCCCTTTAACTTTATCCATATCCATATCCATTTCATTTTGTAGATATAGTTAGCATAATATGATTTGGTCATTATTTAATCGATAATTTCTAACTTAAATATGATTTATAATAAATCAGATTAATGCAAATATATTTTATTTATATTATATAGCATCCACCGTTAGTATATGAATCTGTAAAATTCTGGTTAATAAGAATTTTTCACAATCCAAAACCTTCAGGTTGATCCATGTAAATCTCATCCTCTAAATCTCCATTCAGAAAGACTGTTTTCACATCTATTTGATTTAGCTCTAAGTCATAATAAACAATTAATGTCATAATTATTTTTAATAATTTTTTTTAAGATTGGAGAAAATGTCTCTATAATCAATGCCACTTTTTTGAGTATAACCCTTAGCAACAAATCTAATTTTATATCTTTCAATACTGCCTTTTGAGTCACGCTTTGTCTTAAAAACCCATTTACACCCGACTCTTTTAGAATTTTCTAAGAATTTAACAAGATTTCAGACATTGTTTTGCTTTATAGATTTCAACTCATCTTTCATGGCATCAATCTATTTATCAGATTCAATAATATTTATGGCTTGTGAATATGAAACCGGATCCTCATTAATTCCAATATCAAAATCTGACTCTTACAAATATACTACATAATCATTTAGAATAGCTTATCTTCTTTCTCTTTGATATCTTCTTACTACTATTTCTTATGGTTCATTTGCATTAGTCATATGTGAGTTAGTTATTTGATGGGATGGTTCTTCATTCAATGTTGTTCAGTGTTATCATTATGTCCTTTTACACTTGGAACAATATTCGACAATGTAATGGATGAAGGAACATTCATGTGTAAAGGAACATTTACACTAATTTTATTTATCTCCATATTTTGTTGTTCGTTACTCCCATTAACATCACCATTCTCAATAAATTTTGCATTTACAGTTTCAACAATTCTCATACTATATTTTGGACAATAAAATATGTACCTTTTAGATTTCTCTAGGTAACCAATGAAGTAACCATTAATAGTTTGAGAATCTAACTTTCTTTCATGTGGATTATAAATTCTTACTTCCGTTGGGCAACCCCAAACATGTAGGTGTCGTAAACTAGGTTTTCTTCATGTCCACAATTCAAAAAGAGTCGTTTGAACTGCCTTACTAGGAACCCTATTTAATAAATATATTGCAGTTTTAAATGCATACATCCATAATGATTGGGGTAAATAGGAGTTACTCATCATACTCCTAACCATATCCATTGAAATTCAATTACGCCTTTCTGCTACACCATTTTGTTGAGGTGTACCTGACATATTATACTATCCACATATGTCATGACTTTTGAGGAGTTTTGCAAATGGACCAGAACACTGTCCAGGCTCATTATATTTTCCATAATATTCACCACCTCTATTAGATCTTACAATTTTCACCTTTTTTTATAATTGCCTCTCAACCTCCTTTATGTATGACTCAAGAGCATTGACTGATTGAGATTTTTCATGAAGCAAATAGATATAACCATAACGTGAAAAATCATCAATAAAGGTGATAAAATATCTTTCTCCAATAATAGTTGGAGTGTCAAAAGGTCCACAAATATCAGTGTGTATAATTTTAAGAAGCTTGGTGCTTCTTGTGGCTCCTTTCTTGGAATGTTTTATTTGCTTACCCTTAATGAAATCCACACATGCTACGTTTAAGTCCAATACTGCTATTCATAGTAAGCAAGGATTCAACAAAAATATTATTAATTTTTAGTTTGTATAAACCACCAATAAGAAAACCAAAACCAATAAATTCAGAATTCTTAAACAAACTAAAACTATTATATCCAAATTTACCATTAAAACCACAAACATATAATCTATAAACTGAAATAAGGTTTCTACTGATTAAAGGTACATAAATAGTCTTGGATAAGTCAAATTGATCGCCACTATCCAAGATTAAACGGTACATTCCAATGTCTTCAATTGGTGCCTTCATGTGATTTCCCATAAAAAGAAAATCACTTATTGGGTTTGTGGTTCGGATCGTAATGAATCCCTACATCATATTAGCCATATGAGTAGTAGCACCAGAATCAAGCCACCAAGTATTACGAAGAACTTCAACTAAGTTTGATTTGAAAATTGGAGAAGCATAATGAAGGATACCTTTCTTTTCAAACCAAGCCTTGCGCTTTAAGCAATCTTTCTAATAGTGTCCTTTTTTCTTACAAAAGTGACATCTATCAATCTTTCGTACCTTCTCTTCTGCCTGATAAGCATTAGCAAGCCTTTCGATTTTCTTAAACTTGTTGGCTTTTACTTTCATTCTTTTTCCAACTCCTTGACCCACAAGATTGACAAGTGATTCCCTTGATTCTTTAATCTTGTTTCCTCCTGAACAAGCTTACCGACTAATTCATTAACATCCCACTTATCCTTTATAGTGTTATAGTTAATTTGAAAAGGCCCATATTCAGGAGGAAGTAAGTTCAACATAAATTGCACTAAAAGGAATCCTCCACTACCAATCCTAAGGACTTCAACCTTACTGTTATATTAGTCATCTCGATGATATGATTTTACATGCCCTTTGCCCATCATACTTCATGGTCATGAGCTTTGCCATTAATGTACTAGCGAGAGACTTGTCAATATAACGAAAACATTTTTCCACAAATGCGAGAAATTCTTTAGCACTTTCTATTTGTGGAATGGTAGACTTAATGTTGTTGGTAATTGTCATTTGCAAAAACTTTAGGCATAATCTGTTACTACATTTCCATGCCTTAAAGTGCAACTTCTTAGCCTTACTACTTAAATCAATAATTGTAGTGGGTTTATCTTCCAATAATGCTAAGTTGAGATCTATAGAATCTAAAAGGAAATCAACTTGCTCATGTCATTCAGAGAAGTTCGTACCATTAAATACAGTAACAGATGATGCATGTGAATGAATTGCAACTGCTGCAAAATATAACATAATGCTCACAATTAATATAAATTTAGAAAAACAATAAAGTAGTTCTCCTTTGGGTAGATACTACAACATACTTCAAATACCATGTAAATAAACATAATGGGTAATCATCATATTTTAATTAAACACATATAATATCTTTGGATTATCAAATATATTCAGTCAAAATATAATAATACTCCCCAATAATGTTTAACAATCATAGAATAATAATTTACCTTTGGATAAATTTTTAAGTTCTAACAATTGTCAAACATCTACACATCATCATGGTATTTCACCAATAATATAATTTATACATATAATAATACATTCTAGTTTAAGTCATTTTGGCAACTATAAACTATAACAATAAATACATGTATTTGTTCATAATAAAATCATACTCATTAAATTAAAAATAATTATTGTGAACAATATAAACAAATAAATAAATAAACAAGCTAACTTAATAGTTTTATTTAATATAATTGTTTTTCTTTTCCATATGGGTTTTAGAAACAAATAAAATCAAGGACATTGGACGGACCATAAGCTTCCTACTGTAAACGGAAAAGTTTTTTTTTTTTTTTTAATTCTGAAAACCTATTGGCACAAGGACAATAAATAAATCAATAAATAACATTATATGCAAAAGGTTTGCCATCTACACTCTACGACCACCCTTACATTAAAAAAAAAACAATAAATACATGGAATATACATCATCCTTGGTGCCCACATGAAGTTGTTTTAATTCAATGACATAATCATGAAGGAATGAATTAAAACATATATGTGTACTTCCCTTTAATTAAATCGCATAAGAGAAAAAATACTAATTCATTAATTAAAAACTTAAATCAAGTAGTTTAAATTTATCATGCGCATAAAATATTTAATTTTTTAACACATGATCTGATACCACTTGTTAGTTTTTTTTCTTAACAAGATATCATGAACATAAACCCTAAGGACTTTTAAAATATAATATTTTTATGATACAATAAAATAAATAGGATCGCAAAACTCACTTGAATTCGTAGTGGAATTTATACTTGAAGCCATATACGAGAAATTAGTTTCTCTCTCTTGTCCCTTCATTTCTTAATCACACCTTTAGATGGAGTTAGAGTTGTGTTTCAATGGGGAGAGAGAGGACCAATTTCATTATATATTTATAGACATTTTTATTTAATCTGGTACTGTGAGTGACTTATGAATTTTGTGTGGGTCATGGCAACTTTACCAAATGGGACATTCGTTCCATTTATGGGACATGGTTAATTGATTGATCTCAGGGGGATGCGAGACGCTTTGTGTTTGTGGAGTCGCCACCTGATTTTTGGAAAATTAGGAAAAGATAAAAGGGACGGCATTGGGTCACTCAACGAGTATCATCCCTAGCAAAGATTCTACGTTTGGGAGATCGCATCTACTTTTTGGCTATTTCTCATTATATAATACTCGATATATGGCTACTGTAGCGCCCTAGTTTCGGTATGATAGTTTGATATATGCACATTCACACAAACACATGATAATAACAGAAAGTAAAGGAAATTAAGTACAATTATTTACAAAGCTTTCATAGTAAATACATTTGAAAGGGAAAAAAAGTGCGAAAATGTAAATCTGGTCCCATATCTAGAATACACCTGCAAGACAGAGGTTAGCATAACTATATACAATTCCATCCATTCATCCACTAGGACAACAATTAAACATAAGGTATTCGATCAATGAATAAGCAGATAGATGCATATAATTGTAGTTGTGCGCAGTTGTAGGAATTATTATGAAATATTTCTAAATAGTAGAGAAATAATAAAAAATACATGGTTGCATCATTGGACCACGAAAATGACAGCTCTAGCTCGGAAGTGTGAATTTCTAAATTATTAAACGTATTTTGATGCAAAATGAAGAAAATAACTTATTTTCAAGTTTGATGAGTGAAAAAAACTACAATTCTAATACAATTATGTAGTTCTAATGCAAAAATATGATCTTCATGTTGAAGATGTTGGATTTATGTTCAGAAACATGATTTTTTGTGTTGAAAACATGAGAACTCATGCAAAGTGATGATTTTGATATTTACTGGATGTAAAATACATGCTTTATGTGAAAAATGATGATTTTCCACATAAAGTTGCAAAAATGATGTAAAAATGAGGATTATGATGTAAAAATGTGATTTTTGCCAATAAAATATATTAAGAATGCGGAGAACGATATTTTTGTGATTTTCATTTTCCAGAGCTAGAGGATGCAAAATAACAGTTTAGTATGAGCAAAATAAAGCAGAGATAATTCAATTAGCATGCAAATTGCTAGTCTCACCACACAATCATAATAATTTCTCAACTGCTGGCGGCAATAAAATAAAATACAAGATAATAAAATAAACATGCAAAAATGATTGTTTGGTCCTCAAATTCGACTGAGCTTGTTTTTAGGTTTTTGAAGCTTTTGCTTCACGAGATTTTCAAGTTGTCATCGTCAAGAGGTTGAAAATGACGTGTAGAGTGTAAATTTGTATACTTTGAAGCGTGCTTTTGATAAAGATGTGGGTGATTTTTGTTCAAGTCAGTCTAAAAATTCTAAGAAGAATGTAGTAGGTGAGCCAAAAGTGTGTAAATTGGGACTCCTTGAGTCTTCAATTTGACAATATTTCAGTATATGTGAAGGTCCCCCCTTTAAAATGGGAGGTAGAGACCTTTATTTATAGAAAAATATATATATATATATTTACACGTGGGCACACGTCCCGAGATGCACGTATGCGCGATTTTATGCACACGTAAGCGTGTTGGAGAGTGTAAGCGTGCGTAACTACACACAGGAGTGCATAACCATGTGCTGGGAGCACGTGGTTACACGTTAGGGGCGCATGGTCATGCGCAACCAATGAATTTACATGCTAATTTTGGGGTTTGTGCGCGCTATCCCGAGGTTGTTTCTAAGGGTTTTTGAACATTCCGTACGCATTTCTGATGTCTGTTTTGTCTGAATCAGCTTTTATTTTCACATATAAGCATGTGTGCTCAAGTACGGTTATGTGCTACAAATTTTCTTACGCACTACTTTTTGGGATTACGCGCATTTTTTTGGGGTTGCTTCCAGAGGTCTTACGGACATGTTTTTGATGTCCGCTTTGTCAAAATTGTTTTCCACTTTTTCACGAAGTTGAAGTCCGGTCCTACGAGACAAACACTGGTCTGACAAGTTATTCATTATGAGTAATAACTGCTTGAGATGAGCGACTTGCCCTTCCGATAATTCATAATTCACACAACTGAGGTACGACTTAGTGACTCGGGGACCTGTTTTGCACTTTTGGAGTCTCGGTTCAGGATTTTAGACTTATAGCACACTCTAGAAGCAGTACAAATGAACAAACACTTGTCATACTCAAGATGATGTTTTCATCATTGGACCCTTTTGGAGACAGTCACAACTTGATGTATGACAGGTGCGTCCACGATGTAACTCTAAAATCAATGTACGAGATTAATTCACACAATCCTAATCTAATTAGAATTAGTATTTTACTTTAATTAATTTTAATTGGGCCACACCTTATGGGCTTATTTTCTAACATGATATTCCAATTTTTTATTTATTTTCACCCTTTTTAATCTAATCCTAATAAAGTTATTATTTCTTATCCAATATCAATTTATAATTTCTTTTTCATTATATAATAGAAGTGCCCAACAATAGTCATATTTTTGTTTTTTATTCAATCAAAATGTGAGGAAAAAGGTACATTTAGATCCTTCATGTTTGGCCCAAGGTATAAATAAGCTTTCAAAATTTTTTTTTGGCTTAAGTAGACGCTTAATGTTAACAAACCATATCAAAATAGCACAATCCTAACTCTCTGCTATACCACTATTTAAATGACGTTATGTTGAATCCCACGTGTATGCAAGTGGGGCTCACTTTCAAGGATTGGGTAGTACTTTTACCGCCATTGTAATAAATTGAGTAATATCTCTCCTAAATGAGAATATACTCCCTGTTTTTTAAGAATTTTTTTCGCAAGAGATAGGAACCCTAGATGTGAGGGATATTACAAGGGCAACTAGTTTCAACAGGGGAAGAAACGTGATATTGTAGGTTCGAAAAGTGCATATGAAAGTGAAAGAAAGTGGTGATAGCATCTATTATGCTTAATAAGGTATGTGTAAGTGGGTCTATTGGTTATACTTTTTTATAGGTTTCTTTGTTTTTGACACAAAAGACATAATTTATTTTTTATCTTCAATTATCGATAACATTATTTAGGACAATATGGGGTGCAACCATTGGAAGTAATGAAATTCATTAATGAATCTGACTAAAAAATATAAATATGAAATTTAGAGATTTATGAGTCTACTTAATCATCATATACAATATCATTGCATGCATGTTATTGATTTGGATTGTTTATAACTGCATGAAAACGTTCTATTTGTGCTTGTGATTAAAGTAATTTTTGTATATATTGTTTTGAATTGCAAGATAGATAAAACAATGAATATTAATTTTAATTATGAAGGCGAGTGGGTTCTAAATCCAAAACTTTAATATGCATGCAGGGATGTTGATATGTTACACAACTGTTGCTCTTAAAACTCGCAAACGCACGAATTGTGATTATAGCACATAAGATATCGTTCCCATGAAGGCTGTATATTGACTACAAATTATTTTTACCTATAACTTAGCTAGCAAATCGAGTAAAAGAATTTGAATAATTGTAAAATTTAAATAACAACTAAATAAACTAAATTGAAATCAGATATTTAATGCTTAGAATCTAGGTTTAGTTTCACTATTTCATTCTAATCTTGAACACATTATAAAATAAATAATCTTTTGAATTCAGTTAAGGGTAATTGCTCTAAATTACCTAAAGACCCTCTCGAGTTCAATTAAGCATGAAAGGATTAAAATCTAACCTACTCTCGTGATTGATAAGTTAATCCTAACTCATTAAGACTTTTAACAATTAATTTGTCACCGTGATTAAACTGTCGTGACTCCTTGAAGAGCTCGCCTACTCTCGTGGTCAAGTGATCTAAGTTCTAAGTGTTCTTAAGCTAATAAATTTCCCTAACTCTAATTGGTGAATTTATCCATAAAAAAGCAATCAAACAGGCCTGGAATGATAACTAGACAATATTGCAACACAAAGAATTAACTGAAATTTAAATCAAATAAAGTACTTGTGTTCAATTCATACAATGGAATAGCTACTCCTAACCAAGATTCTAAAAGAAAATTAGCCATGCATGGCTATGGAGAAATCCATAAACAAAATATAAAGAAAAACAGAAAGATGAAAAAAATAAAGTTGTTTAAGAATTGTCGAATCCTTCAGCCGTCTCTGTATCTTGCCTCTGCGTCTCTCCTCTTCCTCCTTTAAAAGGTGTTTTAATTTCCTTTATGTAGAACTAGGGTTAGGGAGAGTCCACTTTGGTCTCAAATCTTCCTAATTTGCGAAATAGGAGACTTCCTAATCATCACACGGCTTCCTAATCATCAAAATATAATTTGGCTCTGCATGGCTCAAATATGGCTCACAATTGGCTTGAAGCTTTTGGAAGTTTTGACAATTAAACTTTAAATTCCTCATTTCTTCCTTAATTGGCCGGGGTCCACCTACAAAAGATAAACATTAATTAAAAACTAAATATATCTTCCTAAATAGAAAAATAATAATAAAAATCCTAATCAAATACTAATTACTAAACAAACTCCTAATTAGACCTAAAAACTATTTAAATTAAATTATTTCCTATTTAAAATTTATTAAAATTCAACTCTAAGACACGTAAATAATATGCACATCAAATTCCCCCACACTGGCACTTTGCTTGTCTTCAAGTAAAAACCAACTTTGACAACAGTAAACTCAAATCATAACCTAAGTCATACAACTTCTAAGACATGAAACTTGATAACACCAGGACCAAAACATATTTACTAAAGAAGATAGTTAGACAAAAATACAATATATATGAATAATTTACTAATCATAACCCAAGCACCCAACCTTTTGAAATCAAGTGAACACAAAACCAGAGAAGGGAAACATAAAGATTTACAGTTTTTTTTTTTATTTTTTATTTAGTGAATGTGTTTTACGCTCCATTTCAATTTATTATTATTATTATTATTTTCTCTTCTCAATTCAAATCTTTCTACTCAAAGTAATCCCCTGTCGTTCCTTTATTACTAAGCGTGGACACCGTTGAGTATTTCCTTCGGATACTCATACCCTAATTAGGGCATTGGAGTAGTTTTAGAGCGCATAAGATTTTAATTTAAATACAGCTCTTACTTTAAGAATGAGAGAGTTTTTTTTTTTAAATTGAAATTCTAATTTGCAACCCTATGTACAACTATCTTAATTAATAAATCATTTGATAGTTCAGTAATTAATCAAGAAACAAGCTTATACACTAACATAATGCCAAGTGTGATAAAATATATAAAAAATTTAAACAAAAATTTTCTTCAGGACAATCAAATTAACAGTATGAGGAAACAAGTTGAAAAGTAATAAATCCTAAATAAATTTAATTTTTTGCTGACTAAAGAAAATAGAAAAATAAAATAAAATAGAAAAAGAAAACTAACAATCAGATTAATTAGATTAGCAAAGACCCAGCCCCCCCCCCCACACACACACACACAATCCTTGGCATTGTCCTCAATGTCAACAAAATAGAAAAGAAAATTAACAATAAACAAAAGTGAGGAAAAATAAATAAAGGGGGCACTTCTCTGAATTGTTTGTTCGTCCGAAAGCTAGCAAAAAAAAAAAAGAAGATAAAAACACACAAAATATCCAAAAAATAAAATAACAGAAATAAAAGAAAAAGTACTGCAGAAAATAGAAAATAAAATGTCAAAATGTGTCAAAATATGCCTGTGGGACCTACTGTCAAAAAGCTTTTATGTGACATGGCATTTAATGCCGTGTAAAAAATAATTGAAAATCGTGTTGTGGAAATGGGCCACACGGCATGATGCCGTATTTAGAAGTATGTGACACGGCTTCATGTCGTGTGATGGAATGCTTTGCACGGCTTGAAGCCATGCTTTATGAAGTATGACATGGCTTCAAGCCATGTCTAGTGGTGGCTTGCACGGCTTGAAGCCGTGCTTGGTGGGGAATGACACAGCTCCAAGCCGTGTCTTTATGGGCAGTAAATATCAAGGCTTTGAATATACTGTGTAATGTTCTGTGAAAATTTATGTTGCGGAGACACGGCATAATCATGACTTGCCAATGTCATATCACAAAATCGTGTTAATTGCACAAATATGTTAGTCAGTGTTGGGTACCTTGACACAGCCTAGACACGCCCGTGTATAATCTGTGGGATCACAACTCTGCTCCTAAAATTTGCAAACCTTTGCTTAGCAATTCTCAACCTATGAAAGAAAGATAGAGTAAATAAAACTGAAAATGAAAATTAAATTAAAACAAAATAATATTGAAGAGAAAATCAATTGGATTGCCTCCCAATTAGTGCTAGTTTAAAGTCGATAGCTCGACTATCCCTTGATGAATTTAGGGTGTTGGATCCATGAGTGTACAAGAGACACTCTTTAGTTTAGCTTCCTCCAGAAAGTAGGGCTTGAGACGTTGCCCGTTGACCTTGAAAGCTTCATTTGCTTAGTTAACAAGTTCGACTGCTCTATGAGGAAAAACTTGTGTAATTATGAACGGTCCAGACCATCGAGACTTCAATTTTCTTGGAAATAGCTTCAATCGGGAGTTAAACAACAACACTAAATCTCTTGCTTGAAACTCTTTCTTTTGTAATTTTTTATCATGCCACCTTTTTGTTTTCTCTTTGTAAATCCTGGCATTCTCATATGCATCAAGTCGAAATTCTTCAAGTTCATTCAATTGGAGTAGTCTTTTAACACTAGCCTTTCCTTGATCAAAATTGAGAAACCTTGTAGCCCAGAATGCTTTGTGTTCTAACTCAATCGAAAAATGATAGGATTTTTCGTAAACCAATTTGAATGGTGAAGTCCCTATTGGAGTTTTGTAAGTTGTTCTGTATGCCTAAAGTGCATCATCTAATCGAGTGGACCAATCTTTTCTCGAAGCATTAACTGCCTTCTCCAAAATAGCTTTCAGTTCTCTGTTTGAGATTTCCACTTGTCCACCTGTTTGAGGGTGGTACGGTGTAGCTCCATATTTTGCTAATAGAGATATGAATTGACGATTGCAGAAGTGAGAACTGCCATCACTGATTATAGCTCTCGGGGTACCAAAACGAGTGAACACATTTCTTCTTAGGAACTTAACAACCACTTTAGCATTATTGGTTGGTGAAGTTATTGCTTCGACCCACTTGGAAATGTAATCAACTCCAACAACTATGTACTTGTTTCCATATGAGCTTGAGAAAGGTCCTATGAAATCTATCCCCCATCCATCAAATAATTTGATCTCAATGATGTTGGTAAGTGGCATTTCATTCTATCTGCTAATGTTTCCTGTTCTTTGATAATAATCACACTGGATTATGAATTGCCTTGCATCTTTAAAGAGAGAGGGCCAATAAAACCCACTTTGAAGCACTTCAGCTGCAGTTTTGGTAGAACTTGCATGTCCCCCACACTCAAGCGAGTGACAGTGCATGAGGACATCTGATATTTCCTCATCTGGAATGCATCTCCGTAGCAATCCGTCCCCACACTTTTTGTATAGGTAAGGCTCGTCCCAAAAGTATTGCCTAGAGTCTTAGAGGAATTTCTTCTTCTGATGGTATTCTATGTCAGGTGGAAGGACCCCGCAAGCAATGTAGTTCACAAAATCAGCATACTAGGGGTCTCTATGCTGGACTCTAATGAGCTACTCTCCTGGAAGGTCATCTGAGATAGAAAGAGAGTCAGGATTAGCACTCTGTTCCAGGAGAGAAAGGTGATCTGCAACTAAATTCTCTGTCCCTTTGCAATCTCGAATCTTCAAGTCAAATTCTTATAAGAGAAGGATCCAACGGATGAGTCTTGGTTTGGCATCCTTCTTTGCTAAGAGATACTTTAAGGCTGAATGGTCTGTGTAGAAAATCACTTTGCTTCCAACCAAGTATGAACGAAACTAGTCCATAGCGTGCACCACTGCTAGAAGTTCCTTTTCTGTTATTGCATAATTCAGTTGAGCTTCATCAAGAGTGTGGCTGATATAGTAGATAGCATAGGCTTGTTTGTCTCTTCGTTACCCTAGAACAGCTTCTACTGCATAGTCACTAGCATCACACATTATTTTAAAGGGGAGGCTCCAGTCTGGTGGCTGTAAAACAGGTGCTAAAACAAGAGCTTTTTTCAACCTATGGAAAGCATGAAGACAATCATCAATAAATTCAAAAAGAACATCCTTGGCAAGCAAATTAGTTAAAGGCTTAGCGATTTTGAAAAAATCCTTGATGAAACGCCGATAGAACCCGGCGTGTCCTAGAAAACTTCGTATTCCCTTAACAGAGGTCGAAGGTGGGAGTTTTACTATCGCTGCAACTTTAGCCTTGTCAACTTCAATGCCATTCTCAGATATGATATGTCCGAGCACCACCCCTTTTGTCACCATAAAATGACACGTCTCCCAATTAAGCACTAGGTTAGTCTCTTCACAACGCTGTAACACTTTAGAAAGGTTATCCAAACATGCATCAAATGAAGAACCATACACAAAAAAATCATCCATGAAAACCGCTATTATGTCCTCAACAAAATATGAAAATATAGACATCATGCATCTTTGAAAAGTGGCGGGTGCATTACACAACCCGAAAGGTATTCTCCTATATGCATATGTTCCATAAGGGCATGTAAATGTGGTTTTCTCTTGGTCATCAGGATGGATGGGAATTTGAAAGAAACCTGAATAACCATCTAAATAGCAAAAGAATGAATGATTTGCAAACCTTTCTAAAAGTTGATCAATGAAGGGTAAAGGGAAGAGATATTTCCTTGTGGCTTTATTTAACTTTCTATAGTCAATGCATATACGCCACCCTGTCACAGTCCTAGTTAGGATCAATTCATTATTCTCATTCTGCACTACTGTCATACCTCCTTTCTTAGGGACAACGTGGATTGGACTAACCCACTTACTATCCGAAATAGGATAAATAATCCTTGCATCAAGCAACTTCATAATTTCCTTTTTAACCACCTCTTTCATGTTAGGATTTAACCTTCTTTGGTGTTCTATGGTGGGTTTAGCATCATTTTCCATGTGAATCCTATGCATATATATTGAAGCACTAATCCCCTTTAGGTCATCTATGGTGTAACCTATAATCTTTCTATGAGGGCTAATTCTCCTAAGCAAATTGTCTACCTGTTCATTAGTCAACTCAGCATTCATAATGATAGGATAGGTAGAATTAGGGCCAAGGAATGTACACCTCAAAGAAGAAGGAAGAGTTTTGAGCTCTACCTTGGGTGTAGTCTGCTCTTCAATCTTACCAAGACTTTTTAAAATAGAAGGTAAAGGCTCATACCTGAGTGATCTTTGCTTATTTAATGCAGGATTTGCACTGAGATAATGTTTATACATTACCACTTCCTTGTCAGGATTATCTTTTGAATCATCATGAACCAAGCATGCTTCTAGGGGATCATCAGTGAGTTATTTTTCAAAGGTTTCTTGCACACAGCTTTGGATCGCATCAACTTTGAAACAGGATCCCATTATTGAGGATTGTTTTACCATTTTGAAAACATCAAATTCCACCTTGTTGTCTCAAATTTCTAGAAGTATCTTTCCTCTCTTGACATCAATGATTGCTCCTGCTGTGGCTAGGAAAGGTCGTCCAAGTATGATCGGAATGTGGTGATCCTCCTCCATTTCCAAGATGATGAAGTCTCCTGGAAAATACTAGTCACCAACTTTGATTGGGATGTCTTCCAAAATACCATAAGGATAGATAATTGATCTATCTGTAAGCTGTAAGGATACTGTCGTTGGTTGAGGTTCACTAATGTTGAGATGCTTGCAAAAAGAGAGAGGAATTATACTCACACTTGCACCAAGATCACAAAGGGATTTACCTATAAATTCATCTCCAATGGTACAAGGGATAGTGATACTCCCTGGATCCTTAAGCTTTTGAGGAAGCTTATTTTGAATAACAGCACTGCATTCCTCATTGATAGGAATAGTCTAATGATCCTTCCATTTTCTCTTGTTCGAGATGATGTCCTTCAAAAATTTTGAATATGCAGGCATGGTATTTATCACATCTAGGAGAGGTATGTTGAGTGTAAGCTGCTGGAATGATTTCATGAACTTTTTAAATTACCCGTCTAGCTTGGATTTCTGCTGCCTTTGTGGAAACGGCAATGGTGGTACCAAGGGTGGCGAGTCTTTCTTCTCCTCATTCTTTTCCTGTGTTTGTGTGGCCTTTTCCTTCTCTAGGTCACAGGCAGTTTCTGCTTTATTATTTTTGGTCTCATCGGCAGTCAATTGCTTACCACTTCTAAGTGTAACCACCTTAGCTTACTCTCTAGGATTTTGAGGTTGACTGGAAAATATTCCACCCTGCTTTGATCCTGAGGCTTGAGCTACGATTTGGTTTTCCAGCATCTTATTGTGGGCATAAAGTTGTCCCACTTGAGAAGTCAGATTCTTTATTACTTCACGTTGCTCCTCTTGGTCTGTTTGGTACCTCCCTGATCCTTGAGGAACTTTTCCATCATGACTTCAAGGTTGGACTTTGGTTCATATTGTTGAGGGAAGGTAGTCTTCTGCTGAGATCTAGGAGGGGTTTGTTTGAAACTTGGGTTGTTGTTTTGTACTCCTCCTTGGTTAGACCATGAAAAATTTAGATGGTTTTGCCAACCTGGATTATAAGTATTCTTTATTACTTCACGTGGTCTGTTTGGTCTCTGAAAATTGTTGAATGTGTTTAACTGCTCAATAGAGGAATCCTAAGAAAAACCTCCCTGACATTTTAAAGATGCATGTCCTCCTCTACAGTGCTCATAGGACTACACAACCATGGGATTGGAGATCTTTTTAGTCACCTCCAGTTTCTTAGTGAGCATATCAATCTTGGCATTAAGGAGGTTCCAACTTTCCACCTCATGCATTCCTGCGACTTTCTTTAGTACACTTCATTCACCATGCCACTGATAGTTGTTGGACGTCATGGTTTCCAAGTTGTAGGTGTCTTCGGGTGTTTTGCTCATGAAGGAGCCTTGAGCTGTAGCATCAATGGTAATCCTCATTGGTTCAGTGAGCCCTTGATAAAAGGTCTGGATAAGTAACCACTGTGGAACCCCATGGTGAGGACACTGTCTCTGCAAATCCTTGT
This sequence comes from Mallotus repandus, assembly GCA_949671775.1. Lineage (NCBI taxonomy): Eukaryota > Viridiplantae > Streptophyta > Magnoliopsida > Malpighiales > Euphorbiaceae > Mallotus > Mallotus repandus. The sequence goes on from CATIWM010236959.1 coordinate 36,046, forward strand.
ATCTCTCCCAAGCCTCATAAAGAGATTCACCACTGTGTTGGGTGAAACTGGTAATCTCTTGTCTAAATTTTATCGTCTCGCCTGGTGGGAAATACTTACTCAAAAATGCCTTAGATAATACATCCTAAGTAGTGATCGATTGTGGTGCAAGAGAACTCAACCACAACTTAGCTTTATCTCTCAAAGAGAAAGGAAATAATCTGAGTTTGATTGCATCCAGACCAACTCCATTCATCTTGAAGGTATCACAAATTTCCAAGAATTGAGCTAGATGAGCATTTGGATCTTCACTTGGGAGACCCCTGAACTGAAATTGTGAAACCATTTGGATAATCACTGGTTTGATCTTGAAGTTATTAGCGTCCACTGTTGGTCTCACAATGCTACTCAAATTATCACCTGGATTAGGCATTGTGTACTCTTGAAGAGCACGATTCCTAATCTGCTGTGCTGCTTGGTCTTCGACCATGATTTTCTTGACTTTTTTACATTTTTCCTTCCAATTCTTTTTACAAGGCTTTTCAATTTCAGGATTATATTCTTCCAAATTAGCTCCCTGAGACTGAGTGTTCATACACTACAAAGTACCTGAAAATAAAGGGAAATAAAATAAGTCCGAAGGAAATAAAAACTACTAGTCTAAGAAAAGTAAAAATTGAATCAATATCAATATTGCCAGTACCCGGCAACGGCGCCAAAAGCTTGTTGCTCTCAAAACTCGCAAGCGCACGAGTCGTGATTGTAGCACATAAGATATCATTCCCACGAAGACTGTATATTGACTACAAATTATTTTTACCTATAACTTAGCTAGAAAATCGAGTAAAAGAATTTGAGTAATTGTAAAATTTAAATAACAACTAAATAAACTAAATTGAAATCAGATATTTAATGCTTAAAATCTAGGTTTAGTTTCTCTATTCCATTCTAATCTTGAATGGAATAGTGAAATAAATAATCTTTTGAATTCAGTTAAGGGTAATTGCTCTAAGTTACCTAAAGACTCTCTTGAGTTCAATTAAGCATGCAAGGATTAAAATATAACCTACTCTCATGATTAATAAGTTAATCCTAGCTCATTAAGACTTTTAGCAATTAATTTGTCACCGTGATTAAACTGTCGTGACTCCCCGAAGAGCTCACCTACTCTCGTGGTCAAGTGATCTAAGTTCTAAGTGTTATTAAGCTAATAAATTCTCCTAAATCTCATTGGTGAATTTATCCATAAACAAGAAATCAAACAGGCCTGGAATGATAACTAGACAATATTGCAACACAAAGAATTAACTGAAATTCAAATCAAATAAAGTACTTGTGTTCCATTCATATAATGGATTAGCTACTCCTAACTAAGATTCTAAAAGAAAATTAACCACACATGGCTATGGAGAAATCCATAAACAAAATATAAAGAAAAACAGAAAGATGAAAAAAATAAAGTTGTTTAACAATTGTCGAATCCTTCAGCCGTCTTTGTATCTTGCCTCTGTGTCTCTCCTCTTCCTCCTTCAAAAGGTGTTTTAATTTCCTTTATATAGAACTAGGGTTAGGGAGAGTCCACTTTGGTCTCAAATCTTCCTAATTTGCGAAATAGGAGACCTCCTAATCATCACATGGCTTCCTAATCATCAAAATATAATTTGGCTCTGCATGGCTCAAATATGGCTTGCAATTGGCTTGAAGCTTTTGGAAGTTTTGACAATTAAACTTTAAATTCCTCAATTCTTCCTTAATTGGTCGGGGTCCACCTACAAAAGATAAACATTAATTAAAAACTAAATATATCTTCCTAAATAGACAAATAATAATAAAAATCCTAATCAATACTAATTACTAAACAAACTCCTAATTAGACCCAAAAACTATTTAAATTAAATTATTTCCTATTTAAAATTTATTAAAATTCAACTCTAAGACACGTAAATAATACGCACATCAACAACTTTAACCCTAACGTTATGTGCTATTCAGATATTAAGTATACATATATGCTTATGACTGTGAAAAATATATTTATGCTTGAATTTGAGAATGATTTAGATAATGAGTTGTACTTAGAGCATGATGATGATTTAATCAGGAGAACATTATATTCTATCAGTGAATATACTCGAGTTAGAAACTTAGAATTCTATGTCAATCATAAAGTAGATGAGCCTATATTTACTCCCAATATCCTGCAAATTAGAGGCCCCTGGAGTTAGAAAGAGGATTGTGTAATTTGTAGTGATGATGAGGTACCTACACAATGAAACAGGGTGGATGAAAACAATTATAATCCTAATGTTGATCCTAACAGGGCAGGTGAGGAAATAAATAAGGGTGGGAGCATGTGTGATAATGGTAATTCAAGACTAAACACTTCCTCTATTGCACTTAGTAGGTATATTATTGAAGAATTAATGGATGAACATAATGAATGTAAGGAAGAAAAATTGAGGGAGGATGAACAAGAAGTTCAACAACAAGAGGTACTTAGGCTTGATAATAAAAGAGTTAACTATGGTGAAGCTGATGGAAAACCAAATTTTTTCTAGAAATGACTTTCGCTAATGTAAAAGAGGCTAGAGATGCCATAGTTAGTTATGTTGTAGTAAGGGGCGAGAATTAAGCTAAAGTTGAATCCTAATGAAACATTAAGAATTAGGACCAACTGTAAGAACCGAGAGCGATAACCATTACACTATTTGTACCACAGGATGGTAGAAGTCCGAGATTGGTTGTAAAAACCTATAAACCTTAGCTTGTATGTATAAACAAACTTTACTATACCTTAAGCCTTAACAACCTTTTTAGCAAATTATTTCAAAGAGAATATATATATAAATCCTACATACAAGATTAAGGATATAGATGCAGAGTTGCAATTAAGACTTAATGTGCATCCATCTTAGTTAAAAAAGGAAAAAAATATGATTTCAAAAGAAATGGATGGGTCTTATAAGGTTGAATTTGGTTAATTTAAGGCATATGTAGTTGCACTTAAAAGGAGTAACATCGGAACAAAAGTAGAAATAGGATTGTGTAAAGCTGCACTTTAAGAGGGGAGAATAGATTTCAGGAGGTGTTCATTTATTTTGATGCATGTAAAAGATGTTGGAAGGCAGGTGGTAGACCGTTAATTGGTTTAGATTGGTGCTTCTTAAAAGGTGTTTACAAGGTTAATTGCTAGCTGTTGTGGGGTTTAATGCAAATGGATAGATGTTTCACATTGCTTGGGCAATTATTGACAAGGACAATGTAGCTTATTAGAGATGGATTTTGGCTTGGCTTGCACAAGAGATTAAACTTGGAGATAAGTCTACATTGACCATCATTTTAGATATGTAAAAGGTGTTGAAATTATTTAGTAAGTGCAATTTATTTTTTTCATTTCATAAGCTGAGTTTGAGATATAGTTGAAGGTTTAAGTATTATTTTCTAATTTAGAAGGGACTTATTAATACAATGTTAAATATATTGCCTCTAGTTGACCATAGATGGTGTGCTTGACATAATTTTTTTAACTGGTCAAAGAAGTATGGGAGTGGAGAACTTAGAAAAAATTTCTAGATTATTGTTTGGAGTGCTTATGAAGAGGAGTTCAAGAACAACTTAGTCAAGCTTAATGAATTAAGTTAGAAAGGTGTTGAGGCTCTTTTACAATACCCTCCTCAAAACTAGTATAAAGCCTATTTTAGTATCAGGTGCAAGTCATTTGTGGTGGACAAGAACATATTTGAAAGCTTCAATTCTTAGATTATTGATTTAAGATTCAATCTAATCTTTTTCCATTCTTAAGGATATTAGGTTTACAATCATAGAAAGGTTAATGATAAGAAGTAGCTTGGTGAGAAATGGTGTACTGAGTGGAGCCCTTCATGCTTGAACTACTTCTAAGATAATATGGAGGATTCATTAGGCTATCAAGTTGTGTTTAATGGTGATGATGGCTTCAAGATTGGAGATGGTAAAGATAGGCGTACTATTTTCCTTGATAAGCAGTTATGCACATGCATGGCTTGGGGCTCATTAATATCCTATGTCCAAATGCCATTCATGCCTTATGCGCTTGAAGTTGCACTTGCAACTGCTAAACTACACAAAAATTAAAACACCTAATAATAACAACCATGACATAAAAGCAAACAAATAAGCAATTTTAATGTTTTTCTTTGGTTTTTGCATCTCCCCCAAATCTTTACATTTAGCAGTTTTCAATTTGTTGAGCTCTTGCCACAAGTTGCCAATTTCAAACTCCACATTTGCTTGTCCATAACCCACTTTATTTTATATCATTTTGTTCAACTACATATTACTTGCAACCAACAACTTGTTCTTCATTTTCAATTAATTAATCACCCTTCTAGCTCAATCACTGAACTCATTATAATGTTACTCAAAATAACCACAATAAGAGACATGAAATTGAAGAATCAATACCAAATTTTTAAGAAACCCTAAAAATTTTAGATTTTACCAACACCAAATTTAGCACTAATTTCAACACCAATTTCTCACTTTATAGTTACGGCACCCATAAAATCTTTGACCTAGATTATCATACGTCCAAGATGTTCGTCTTAGTGCCTTAACACCTCTCATCCTGCATATACGGTACTTCACTGGTCCAGGGTAGTTGAGGTCCATATTAACTCGTTGCAAGTTTGAATTGCTTGATCTCATAAATGACAATGAAGAAGATGCCATTGATTTCCTTATACCCTCAAATCAATTTTTGTGTTTGTGTTCCTATTATTTGTTTTTAGGAGATGTCTATTGATGAGAGATTCTTTTCTTTTAAATGCATAACGCTATTAGTCGTTACTTATTAATGTTATTGTCAACTACTTTTGATGGGATTTAACACCATTATATGGCAAAGTTAGGATTGAGCTATTTTGATATGGTTTGCTGACATTAGAAATCTACTTAAGCAAATAATAATAATACATTTTTTTAGGACCTACTTATACTTTGGCCTAAATATGAAGGGTCTAAATACACCTTTTTCAAAAATGTGAATAATCTAAATAATTACTTACTCAGAGTAAACAATAAAACTTCTAAAAAATTGATATATATATATATATATTGGCCACAATATATTCGAAATTAGATGTTCCATTACACTTTGAGCGTCAGATTAATAACAATAAAGTTGTAATTAGATGTTTCATTACACTTTGAGCGTTCACATTATCCAATAGAATATATTAAAAATAAAGTTGTAATGTTATTGAATTGCTAAAAAAAAAGGTGAAATAGAAATTTTCAAGGATGAATACAATTTTGATTTATGTATTTTGATTTTTTGATATTTAAATACTCTATATTTTATATTTTAATACCTTTTAACAAATATTATTTAAAATGTATGCTTTAAAGTAAAATCATATAATGAGAGTAATATATCATTCAACTAAATATAATAAACTCATAAAAAATGAAATTTTAATATATTTTTAATTTATTTATGAATAAAAATAAATAATTTTAAAATAAATTTATAATATTTTTAAAAATAACTAGTTGGTTAGATTGATCATAAATTATATATATAATAAATTTATCATTAAAATTTAATATTATATTAATATTTTTTTCATAAAATAATAATAATATTAGTTAAAAGAATATTAAAGTGTAAAAAAATAAAACATAGGATACTTAAAATACCAAAAAAATCACAGAAATAATTTTATCAAACGGTAAAACCAAATAAATGCAAATTGCACTTGTTCCAATTTTCAAACACAATATTTTTTTTTTTTTGAAATGAATTGTTTAGTGATCAATAATAATATAATTAGTATATTAAGATAAAAACGTCACATGGCAGCTGAAATAGGCAACTCGCAACAACTTTTTTTTTAAAAGAAAAAATAATTAAAGAGGTGACAGTGACGACGGAAGCCAGTGCATAAATGGTATCTTCAATAAATTGAGGTATGAGGTGGGCGACAAGTGGGCCTAAAAGGCTAAAGCCGTTTGCTAAGGCCATATGATTTTTATTTTATTTGTATAAATAAAAAAACATCGTCAACGCTAATCTTTGGTTTTAGATGCATGAATTTAGACTTGCATTGACGTTAATATGTTCTTTATCTGGTCTCCCGTATCAATTTCATGTGCAATTTTGGTTGGAAGTTATACATACACTTGTCACACCTACAGTAAATTCTTTTTCTTTCTCAAACCTCATCACAATTCTTTAAAAATATCATAATTTATGAAATTTAAATTTTACTATTATTAATTTATTAAATTAATTTTAATTAATTTAAAAAATTTTATTTTTTAATCAGAATTACTCACCTATCAGTACATTATAAAATCTCAACTAGTGTTAGGAAAAAAAAAATATAACTTCAGTCTAAATTATTCGGTCTAAATTTTATCAACAAAATAAATTGACATTTAAATCGTCTTATCTTTTTATTAATAAAAAATCATTCTTTTTTAAATTATATGATTTTATTAGTTTATTGTTATGGCAGCCATCACAGTTAATTATTAATATTAATATAAGAAAGTATTTACTCCAATAATTGATGTAAGACATCACAAATTGATGATGTAACTAATATTTATTTTTTGGTGTAAATAAAAAATTTTTTTAGAATCTAACTAGAAGTGTAATCAAGTCGAGTCGAGTCGAATCGAGCCAAACTTTGACTTGTTCTAGCTTGGATCGTTTATAATTAAGTCGAGCTTGCTGTTTCATTTAATGCTCACAAGTTGTTTGCTAAATTAAACGAGCTTAAAAAAATTTTAAAAAATATAAATAATAAATTAAAATTATACATTACAAATAAAAAATAAATTATTTTCTAAATAATTATAATATATTTTATAAAAATTCTAATTTTATTCTAATAATATATTTTTTAAAATATTTTTTATAATAAAAATTTATATATTATATATTTAAAATAAAATTATTAAACATTAAAATTACAAACTAACTCGTGAGTTTTTATTTGAGATTGTTCGTGATTTCACGAGCTGAGTTTTATGTAGTTTATCTTCGATTCATTTATTAAATAAATTTTCATATACAAGTTCAAACGAACTTTTATCGAGACGAATATCAAATGGTTCAGCTTGTTCACCTCCTACATCTAACAACAGAAGGACAAGATAAAGTGTAAATTCCACACATAATGAATTGATCGTGATGACCGCAGCGGAATCAAACTTTTATCCATTCACCTCCGCCTCACAGTCATTGGTATCATCGTTTTATGTATACATATTTATTTTTTATTTATTTTAAAAATAATAATAATAATAATAATATATACTTTTAAATTATTTAAAAACTTATTGGTCATATTTATTAAGTGCAAATATGAAATATTATAAATATTTATTAGATATTTAATAAATAAATAAATATATAACAAGTTGATAGAAATATTTCTAATTGCATGCAATTATTTTCAGTTTAAAGTAGTTTATAAAGAGATGACCTAACTATACATATGTAAACATATCATCCTTTCTATGAATATGTAATTCCATCTTTGTCGACAATATCCATACGAAAATGAATGGAAATTTAGCTCATTTTTTCACACTTGTATTTCATATAAGAAAAAAAATTATAATATTTTTAAATTTTAGAAAAAAATTACCATTTAATTACTTTCTTGCTAGCAACGATATTGTTACTTTTATAATTAATAATTTGTAAAAAAAATTACATTCGGTAGATTAATAAATTAAAATACGTTAATGAATTTTTCTAAATTTAATATAACTTAAAGTATGCTGAGTATAAATTTAATTCTAACTATTACTTGATATACAAATTTATTTAACAATCAATAATTAGTTGATTATAATCACTGTGATAAAAAAACAAAATTGTACATAAAATGTACATATGGCTGCATAGAAAAGGAAATGCATATGCATGATAGATATCAATTATACATATACATAATGTATTCGATTATTGATTAATTTGGTACAATGTAAATAGAATTATAAAAATAATAAAAAAATATTTTTAATAATTAATTTAAAAATTTATATTATAATTAAAATTTAAAATATCATTTAAACAACAGATATTCAACAGCGAGTAGCTTTCCATCATGTCGGTGAATTGATTGGCCCATCATACGGTCCAACTAGCTGTAGCTCTATCAACATGAGGATTTTAATGTTTTTTTTCTTGGTGTTATTTTCTTTGGTCATTGGAGAGGGAGGGGAGTGACAAGCCTCTATCACTACACTAGGAGGTTGCGTCTCCTAGTGTTATTTTATAGTTAATTAGTTGAGCATTTTAATATCAAACACCGGCCACTTAGATATAAACAGCAACTTTTGTAAGTGTACTAATGGCAATGTGGCATATTGCAGGTTAGAGTTAAGATTGTGAAGTGGTGATGATAAGAACAAAATGCAGCATTAAATTATAAAATATTTTAATTTTATTTATTATAGAGGTTAAATACCTTTTTATATGTTAAATTTTATTTTTTTATCATTTTTATTATTTTTTATTTGTCATATAAAATTGAAAAATTAAATATTTTTATTTTTATTTTATTAATCATAATGATTGAATTTATTCATGATTCTAGTCAAATAAAATTTTTATTCACTAAAAATTTATTTTATTTTTTATTATTTAATTATAAGAATTAAACTCTTACTTGTATATTTATTTTAGTTAAATTGTATATTTTTTTCACTCTTTTAGGTGAATTTAAAAATAATTTTAATATTTTTTATTTTTATTTTTATTTTTTAATAGTAATAGTTAAATATTTTATTTTAATTTAATTTAATAATATTCAGTATATTTTTCTTCCAAATTAAATATATATAAGTGAAAAATAAATTTTTTAAGTTAAGAAAATAAAAATAATCTAATATAAAAAAAAAGGCATTTAAGTCAATTTATTGCTCCAAATAAAACACATAAATACTTTAATTTGTAAAATCTACTAGAAACATTATTTTAGAAAATATTTACAAGTTCAAACACCAAATTATAAAACAAATATTGTTCAAACACTAAAATAATAAAAGTGAAAAAGTTCGAACATCTCCTTGCATTTATTACTTTAAAATAAATTGATTGAATGTATAGTTTCACCCTTGAACTTTACACGACTAACCTTCGACACTCCTTTACTTTTATTATTTTCTACTCAACTTTTAAACTTTTATTTTAAATATTTTTTACCTTTTAATTATATTTTTTATTATATTTAATTCATACAATATCAAAACGAATAAAAACTCAACTTGAAATGATTTTAAACAAATAAAATGTAAAAGTCAGCTTAAAAACAAAATAAATAGAATTAAAAATTAAAATTAAAAAATTAGAAAAATCTTATTTTTAATTGTATTCTCTCTTTCATTAAACATCATTTTATTTTATATAATTTTTTCTTCTGCCCACATCAACATTAATTTATAAAATACTTCAATTTTATGTATTATAGGGGTTAGATAAATCAAAATAAAAATTTAAAAGTTAAATAGAACATAATATATAAAAGTTGAGGAGTGTTATTGGTTAATTGAATAAAATTTAGAGGTAAAACTATGCATTTGGCCAACTAAATCTGTAATCTTTATTTGGGTTTAAATTCTAATATATACAATCGCATTAAATTAGTTATTGCAAATCCTTTACTACTCTTGTGGTCTTATCCGAATCGAACCGAATTAATTAAAATTCAGTAAATTATAAATATCAATAGTATAAACAAAAATTATAATAATCTTTATTAAATATCATAATTTATTTCTCAAAAAAAAAAAAATATCACAATTTATATAAGTGATGGTATTGGGTGGGATTACACCTTTTTAAACCATTCCAAACAAACCTCTCAATGGAAACAAAAAAAAATAAGGGGGAAAAAGGGGAGGGAGATCTTTTTTCATTTTTTTCCATCAAGAAGAGATGCATGGAATGAGCAAGTCGTGACCCATAAGACCCACAACAAGATTATGTTTCACGCCACGGGCCATGCATATGAATGGCCGTTAATTTTTTTCTTTTAGTTGATAAAGGATCAATCAATCAGTTGCAAAAGCTTCACTCTTTTCTCACTTACATAGGAAAAATGGATGGACGAACAAGTAGACGAGTAATTTCCACAAGTATGAATACACATTCTGGCGCACGTTAACCACATTTAAATTAGTTATCGAATGTTTTGTGGGTAAGCAGCTGAGAATAGCTGAAGCATTTTGAATCTTTTTCAAGATGTCGAAACCTACTTTCCTAGAACAACCACAACAATCCTTTAGTTAGCGCACATGCTCCATTTTTCAGCTTAGTGGGATGTTTTGTGTCCCGTCAATGTCAATCCTCATATATTCCTTTTTTTTTTTAAACACATTACGGGTTGGATAAAGTGAAATTTAGCAACATTTCATTCACTGTGAAAATAATAATTTCTATTGTATATTAGCGGATGAAAAAACTTAAATTCGTAAACCTTTTTTTTTTCTATATGAAATATAGTATAAAAAGATCATACAGATTAATTAAGTTTGATTGATTTGCTATGAAATTATTAGTATTATTTCTTCAGTTGATATATTACATTTTTACATTATCTTATAAATATAGTAGTTCACTTCTAGATATTTTTTTTTTTAATTTCTACTAATCCAAAAGGAAAAATGATTATAAACATCTAATTAACAGTATAAAGTCTACTTCTCCTTGATTTGCGAAACTAATCACATCAAATTTTAATTGGTCATTCAAAAAGATTTTTTATTTAAACCATCTATACTGAATTCTAATTAATTAAATTTGATTTAAATAATATTATAAATACAATGCATATATATCATCAACTAATTTAATACGATTACAAAAATTATGATTCAAATCTGAGATATCATTTAAACGAAAATAATTCTCCGCCACTGTAAGAATTTTTTTGTACTTTAACAAACAATCATTCAGTATTAGAGTACAAATTCATTTTTAACTCCATTTAGTAAAAGATAAATCATTCCTATTTAATTTTTTTAAAATATAATTAATTAGAATAATTCTTAACCATAAAATTTAAACTTATCATATAAAATATATTTACCAATTAAATTAGGATTAGATACGTTTTTTTTTTGGAGAGAGATTAGATACGAGAATTAGAACAATATTAATTTTACTTTTTTATCCATCAATATTTTTGAAATCCAAAGTTAACGTTAATTACTCAATCTAACCAAAGACTTTTATACTTTTGTCATGAAATTAATAACATATTATTGAGAAAGAAGAGAAAATTATCAATTAGCGAAGGAAATTAATTTTAGCACCTGAGAGGTTGCTGGTCATAATTAAGGAACAAAAGAAGATTTTTTGGCATGTTCTGATTGATCTTCCCATAATTATTCCTAGGCCTTACATAATTAGCTAAAACCCATTCTAATTTTATGGTCAGGTCTGGTCAATCAATATATATATATTCTCTCTGTTTTTAAATAATTGTCATTTTATAAGTCTAATTTTGTTTCTAAATAATTGTCATTTTAAGTTATCAATACATATTAACTACTTTTTTTTCCATTTTACCCTTATTTAATATATGAGAATTAATTGAATAGATATCTACTCATTTTCAAACTCTATATAAAGCTAATAATTATTATAAGGGTAGTATAGTATTTTAAACATATATTAAATATATTTCTTAATCTATGTGCAAAAACCTTAAACGACGATTATTTAGAAACATATAATTTTAACCTACACATAAAACATGACATCACTTATACACCAAACCAATAAATAATAGATATTTAAAAAAGTGGACTCTATTTTATTTCTCTAATATTACCCCAATATTAATTATGCCCCTATTTTTTTATAATTATATTATTAAAAAAATAAAATAAAAAAAAAATATTCACAAAGTATATGTATTTAAATCATTGTTCGACGGGTTTACTCCATTGCACTTTAAATTTTAAATTTAAAAAAAAATCAAAGAAATTAAAATTTTTAAAAAATAAATATTAGGGACAATATTAAAAGAAAAAAATAGGATTGACTTTTTTAAATGTCTCTTATTTATTAATTTAGTGTATAAATGGGGTCATACTCTAGGTGTAGGTATATATGCTTTTTTAATAATATTAGCATTAATTAATTATACAAAATAGACAGATAGTAACTTATCTTAAAAATTTGTTGAGGTGCATGGACCTCCCAATTTTTTTAAAAAAAATATTAACATTAATTAGCAAATAATAATGGCAATGAAAGATTTTTGTTTTTATTATTTTTATTTTTATTTTCATTATTGGGTTTGACTGTTTGTCTACGTGGCCGTTTTTTTTCCCTCTGTTTTTAGTCTCTCTTCTCTGCATACATCTTCTGTTGATAAAAAAGCCATAAAAATCAATTGAATACAGTGAAACAGGATGATGATTATTGCAAGCAGTGTTAATCAACAACCACGAAACTACCTGCAAGTTCATGAACCCTGCCCTCTTCTCTTCTCCTATATAATCCCCTCTCAATCGCAACACTCACTCACCACACACATACCCTTTTTCTCAATTAAACAATCTGATTAACTTTTCTTCACCAAAAACATGCCTTCTTCTTCTACTACTATCATCTCAAAATGCACTATCTGCCCAGACCAAGATTCTTCTCCTATCAAAACCCTGAAACTCTCTGTCTCTGATCTCCCCATGCTCTCTTGCCAGTACATCCAAAAGGGTGTTCTTCTCTCTTATCCACCTTTCTCCTTCGACGACCTCATCACATTCCTCAGGCGCTCCCTTTCCGCTGCGCTTTCCTTCTTCCCGGCTCTCGCGGGCCGTCTCGAAACACACCCAGATGGCCACGTCCATATAGTCTGTAACTCAGCGGGCATTGATTTCATCCAGGCTAAAGCAAGACATATCTTCTTGCACAACATTCTTTCGCCTCTTGACGTTCCTGATTTCGTCAAGGGATTCTTTGCTTTCGATAAAACCCTCAGCTTCTTGGGTCATTCCAAGCCCTTGGTTGCAGTGCAAGTCACCGAACTAGCGGACGGTGTTTTTATTGGCTGTACTGTAAATCATGCAGTTACCGACGGCACCTCCTTTTGGCATTTCTTTAACACCTTTGCTGAAATCTGCAAAGGAGAGAAGAAAATTAGCAAGTCACCGGATTTTAGCCGCGACAATGTTTTTAACTCGCCAGCTGTTCTTAGATTCCCCGACGGTGGACCTAAAGTCACCTTCTCCGGCGACGAACCGTTGCGTGAAAGAATTCTTCACTTCAGTAGAGAAGCTATTCTTAAACTGAAGTACAGAGCTAATAACGGAAAGTTCGTTGAAATAATGGGGAAGCAAATTCGCGACAGTTGGAAAGTCGTCGCCAATAATGGTAATGGCAATAATAATAATAATAATAATAATAACAATAAAATGGCAGAAATTTCGTCGTTTCAATCATTGTGCGCACAATTATGGCGATCAGTAACACGTGCGAGAAATCTCTCTTTTCTAAAAACAACGACATTTCGTATGGCAGTGAACTGCCGGCACCGACTGGAACCTCAGCTGGATCCGTACTACTTTGGGAATGCAATACAGAGTATCCCGACGGTTGCTCCAGTGGGGGAGCTATTGTCTCGGGATCTGAACTGGGCAGCTGAATTGTTACACAAAAATGTTGTCGCACACGATAATAATACTGTGCGGAAGGGTATAGCGGATTGGGAAAGGGAGCCAAAATTGTTTCCGTTAGGGAACTTCGACGGTGCGTCAATTACAATGGGTAGCTCGCCTAGATTTCCAATGTACGATAATGATTTCGGATGGGGTCGGCCTTTGGCTATAAGAAGTGGTAGGGCCAACAAGTTTGATGGGAAGATCTCAGCCTTTCCTGGAAGAAACGGAAAAGGAACCATTGATCTGGAGGTAGTTTTAGCACCAGACACGATGGGTGAGATTTTAAATGATGGTGAGTTTATGCAGTATGTGAGTGAAACGGTGTGAGTGCAATGCACCTTAGTTTTTTTTCTTAAAAAAATGTGGGCCAGCCAATGTTTCAAGATAATGGAAAAAAAAAATTGAGGATTGGACGAGGAACATGAAGTTGGATGGTTCGTGTTGGAGGCAAAGTGATGTAGCTCTCCAAATGTTTGGTGGTCAAATGTGGTGGTGCTGGTGGCTGCATTAAGGGAAAGAAATTGATGGTTTGGACGGTTGTGATTTAGGAATTGCTTTTTTTTTAATTAAAAAAAATTTAATGAAATATTAGATGGAGGATAATAGGCAAAAACAGCAACCCCACCCACTTGGGCTGTTTTGGCCAAGTAGTGTGTGTTGTATTTGTGTAAGTGTACCGTAAGACATTGTACATGATGGCATCTTATTGTTTTAAATTGAGGCTTTTTTTTTTTTTTTTTTATATATTATGGTCAAGCTAGATAGGATCATCATTTCAAAACTGTTAACACATTTGCCACTGTTTAAATTTCGTATGTTTTATTGGTTTGCTTTTTTACTTTTTAAATTGATAATTTTGATCGTATTAACCACTAAGAATATAACTCACAGATAGTTTTAAATTATATTTTTAACGAGTATGTAAATGATCACCAACGATCATTAAAATTAGGTGGCAATAGCTGTTCCAAAATTAAATATTATATTGAGTTTGAATTATAATATAGTACAATAATTTTAAATTAGTTATTGATGCTATGAATATATAAACCTTTAAAAAAAAATTAATAATACGCCCATGAGTTAATCTCTTTAAAATTTTCAAGCAAATTTTGCTCATGTCGGGCTCTCCCTTAGTTGAGGATCGGCTCTGTAGTAGAGCTATTTCCAAATAACAATGCGCAAGCTTGGTTCAATCATGTTTAGAGGTTTTGAACGGATCCTGAAAAGCTCTATCTTCAACATAATTTTCGAGAAGGAATTGAGTTGCAGATCAATTGGTGAATTGGCTATTAGATTGTAATCAAACTAAACGGCTTGTAATTTGCTCGAAGCATAACTCGAAAAAATTATTCGAGTTTGTTTGTTAAACTAAAAAGTTGATCTTGAAATTTATTTTAAAACTCATAAGCTAAACGAGTCGAGGTCAAGTTTTTTTAAGTTCAGCTTGTTTAAGTCAATGAACATGCTCGTTCATAGGCTTGTTAGCCAGCTCGTGAACAGACTTGTAAACGGGCTTATGAACAAACTTGTGAGTTTATTTATTAAATTATTAATTTAAATATTAATATTAGATGATAGTACTAAATAAAAATTATGTACTCATAATAAAAATTATATATAATTTAAATGACTAAATATAATAAAAATTATATATTCATAATAAAAATTATATAGTTTTGATGTAAAGTAATATTAATATAAAGTATAGTATTAAGTAAGTATTATATAATACAATTAAAATTTTTAATTCTAGTAAAAAAATTTATATTTGTAATAAAATTATTAAATTTTATAATAAAAATTAGATATTAATAATGAAATTATACAATTTTTGTATAAATTAATATTAATATTAAAATTTGTATTAAGTAAATATAATTTAAATTATTAAGCATTAATATTAATTAAATAAACATTATTAAATATAATTTAAATTTGATGATAAATTTTATAATTTTGAAGTAAATTAGAATTTGCATTAAGTAAATAAAATTTTGATTATGAAGTAAATATAATATCAAGTAAATATTATATAATATTAATTTAGTATTAAGTAAATAAAGCCTAAATTACTAAGTATAATAAGAAACCATATATACATAATATATAATTTTTGCGTAAATTATTATTGGTATTAAGTAACTATAATTTCGAGTAAATATACTGAAATAGTAATGCAGTATAAGTAAGTAAATATTATTAAATGTAATAAAGATTATATATTTTTAATTTAAATTAATATTAGCATGAGTAATAACATTAAGTAAATACAATAGATTAATAAGTAAAACATATAAAAAATTTTAATTTAAACATGAAAATAGTAAAAATTAAAAGGTGAAACACCATTGATTTATTTATGTTTTTTTCTCTAAGTGAAACATTGTAAAAACTAAAATTTCACAAAAAATTTTGAAATGCTATAGTGTAAGGTACTAGTTCAAAAAAAAATATAAAAGTTATTATAAATTGCAGAAACTAAAACTCAATTATAATAATTATTTAATTTTTAGTTTGAAAAATAAATATGTTGAAAAAAAAATGCATTGAAAACATTGTGGCTATTGTGTATAATATTGAGATTTAAAATCCCACATTTAATAGGAAATAAAAAAGTTGTAAGGAGAATATAAATTTTTGTGGCATATAATTTTATAATACAAAAGTTCACATTGAAAATGAGACAAATGAAAAGTAAATGAATAATCTATAAAATATCTTTGTCTAGCACATGTGCAAACCATGTAGTTGAAAAGCGAGCTGAACTAAGTAGTTGTGGTGGATCAAGCCACTTAACTATGTGTTAAGCTTGCTCGGCTCACGAGCTCTGTTCAAACTCGTCAAACACGAACTTGAACAGAGCTTGAGCCGAAGTTTTAAAAATTTAACAAGTTCGAACTTGACTCAAGTTCGTTAATTTTTAAACAAGTTGAGCCTGAACTTTTAAAATTTTAACTCGATTACACTCCTAATGACATCATTCATTTGTTTTTTTTTTCTTACATATAAAGATATTTTCAATGTGCTTAAAGATGATATTGTAGTGGGTGTTGTATGGTCTAGAATTGTTTTTCTGAAACATCATTATATTAATAAAAGAGCCAAAGGAGAAATACAAACTAGAAAACATGCTTCAGGGACATGCTCCAGGGCACCATGGAAAGCAAACTATGGGTGTCTCCAACCTTACTCTTACTTAAACACTATTGTAAGAGTAAAAGGAAATGACAATCACTAACTTACATAAAGCAAGAAATAAGATAATGATCAGTTAGTGATATAAAAACAAAAAAGACCTATAAATCAACTATTCAGAGATGGCCAGCTCCTTCTTCGCTGCTAGCCTCTCTAAGAACAACATCTTCATTGAACTTCTTGGTGTCTTCTGTGATGATTGATCTAGTAGCTTCACAGCTGTGGGATAACTGCCTTGCTAGGGCTTTGAACCATCAAAGCAATAAGAGAAAAATTTTTTATCTATAAAAAATTATAGAAATAGATCAAGAAATAAATACCATTGATAGATCAAAACCTCCAATGAAATAAAAAAGATCAAAAACAATATTTATCTACCTCACTTGAACGGAGGCACCATAAACATTATATTATAGATCTACAGCAAAAAGTAAAGAAAAGGAAGAAAAAGAGGTGATTTTGGCCAAAAATGATCAAAACCACCTAAGAAAATCACTATAACTAGAAGGCTTGTAGAGAGAAAGAAGAGAAAAGAGGAAGACGAGCAGGGGAAATCGGCCTGCCATTATGCATATTTGTTGTTTTTTTAATTTGATTTTTTGACTAATGTATTTTGTGCACTTAAGAAAAAAGTAATTCTTTGCTAATTAAAAATAATATGATTAGTATTCTCAATTAAAAATTATTAAAATTTCGAATTCGTATTTTTTTTTACTGTCATTCATTCATTAATGTTGATGGAGTTTGTTATTTTGGTTGTGAGTGATAAAAATAATAATTATATTTTTAAGTAGTTCATAATTTATCGAATCACCACTTGAATTAAAAAATAATAATTATATTTAGTACTTCAAATATTAATAAAGATAAACATATTAATGAATTAGCTAGAAAAATAAGGCAAAGGAAATGATTGAAATAAAGTGAGTTATAGCTGTTCTTGTAATGGAAGTAACAACTCAATGTATTAGAAGCTTGGTTGTCAATGTCTTTTGAAATGAGAATGGCACATGCCTGTTAGGTCGCAATCCAAAAAAACTATGTAATGAAATAAGGGAGAAAAAATTTCTTATAAAATAATTGAGAATTTGACAATTATTATATCTTTTCACACAATAAAACTTTGCCCATATTTGTTGGTAGTGAGAAAAATCTTTCCACAACAATTGTTTTCAATTTAAATTAAGAGACACATTTCCACAATAATTTTTTTTAATATAGATTTGAACTAAACTATTTTTTAGTTAATAAAAAGTTATATGATCTTAGCATTGATGAATTCCACAATAAGAAATAGTTCTTTCCTTTTAAATTAATAACATAAACACTTGGGGTCTAACTCAAGTGATAAGAGCACTTTGCTCTTGGAGAGAGATCATGGGTTTAATATCATTTCCCTCACTAAACATGTGAAACCCACCCTTGATGGTAGTTTACAAAAATTATTTTCTAATATTAACTTCTAATTTCTCCTCCCTGTTCCAATGTTATTGGTCTTGCAACAAATTAAAAAAAAATTGGAAACGTAGAATTAGAACCCTACACCTTAATATGTGCTAAACTAAACTATACGATAATAATGTTGTTGGCGTTGGAATTTTGGAAAATTTTAGCCCATTAGAAAATTATAATCCGGCCTATATCAAAATTAATGATGAACATACTGAAGGAGTGAGTTGGGCACGATTGAAGAAATGGAAATAGGAAGAAACCGTTTCCTGTAAAATAAAGGTAGAGCAACAGTGGAGAAGCTGGTAAAAGAACATGTGGAAGTGGCTAAAAATAGGGAAATAACGATACAAACACTAAGCTATAAAGTTTGAAATTAAAGAATGGAAAGGGAGAATAGTTCCATCAGCAAAATTCACTCAAAAATCTTTGAATTTCATTTGTTAATAGTACAGTTGTTTATAGCTTTTTCAGTTATTTGTTATTAGTATAGTTTGTTTATTGGGACTTCCCCATTACAAAACTTTATGTTCATTTAGCTATTAGTGTTATTTTAATGCCAAATTTAATATAAAGTCTTCATTTAATTTATTTTTATTTCATTAGCATTACAGTAGAGTTAGATGAATTGATATAAAGGATTTTAGAGACTCATAATTTGATTAAAAGTCAGGCGCAGTTAATTTCATTTATTAAGAATTTTCCTCTAACATACTCATTAATTTAATTGAAGATATATTGTTGTTTGCAAATAAAACCAATAAATGTATAAGCATTTTTTTAAAACTCTTTTTACCGTAAACATATATATATCTATCTATATAATGGAGTTAAGATTGTTAAATTAATCTTTGTTTAACTATAATTATTGATTAATTTTAGTGTGTTTGTTACTGTAATATATATTAATGGATATAATTAAATGATAATTAATTTAATAATTATAATTTCATCTGTATATATACACATATGTGTATTAAAAAAGAATTTAATTTTTTTTTTCATTTGATGTTGTTTAAATTTAATTGAACAAATATTATAAATGCTGGAGAAATTAACCACAAATGAAAACTTAAAAAAAGAAAAACAACAAGAAGACTGTATGATAATAAATAGATGAATTCTACTTGCAATGAGTGGTGATTGTGATATGATGAGAGCAAGTTTTCTCAAAATAAAGATTTGAAAAAATAAATGCTAAAAAATTTACCTCTATAGATTTATATTTGATATGATGCTTTTGAGTTGAGTATTTACTGATTCCCCTGTGAAATATATATATATATATAGTTTGTCTGTGACATTTATTTTCTATCCATATATCTTGTTTTATGATTCCTTGCTAGTAGGTCTTTAAAGTGGAAGTCTTGGCCCCATTCAAATGAAATAATTGAGTGCATTGGAATACTAGCTAGCAGGAATTTAACTTTGAAGTCATATTTTTCTGATGAAGGTCCCATCTTTCATCAGGAATCATATATATTTTCTGCCCGAGTCTTGTGAATTCATGCAAAAAGAAAATTATTGGAATCAAAATTCTTTTTTTTAAGTCCCTAACTTTTACATGGGTCATCCTTTCAGATGTTTAACCCATCGAGCTAATGCATTCATATATTTACAAGAATTACAAGGGTTATTGGTGGAAAGATCCCAAAGCAAGCATCTTTATTATCATTGTCCAAGTCCACTATAGGTTCTAAGTTCTGGGAAATAGAGGCTTTGGAATTTGCTGCGAAAGCAGTGCTAGTTCCTGACTGGAGCAATTACTACATAATACTGAAGTATTCTTTCTTAGTTTTTGCAGCCGTAGCGGAGCACTAATATGAGATTTTTGTGTCAAGAAGGTTGATTCTGTTGGAGTAATTCATGAAAATTCCTACATTTTAAGCATGTTGTGATTGTTGGTTTTAAAATTTTTTTTAGAAAATTTGAAGGAGTTCCACCATTTTATTCTAAATTTCCTTTAAATAGGGTGTGATCGAACCAAGTCGAGTTGACACACTGTCAAGTTCGAGCTCGACTCGACTTTCAAAATTTAAACTCAAACTCAATTAAACTTTTTTTTTAAAGTTTGAGTTCAACTCAATTAATTAAATTAAATTTTAAAATTTTAAAAATATATATTTTAAAATATTCAAATTTGACTCAGGTTCAAACTCGACTCGGTTCAATAAGATATATTAATAATTATATTAAAATATAAGCGTAAATGGTTAATATACACAAGCTTGATTAAACTCGATTAAGCTTGCGAGCCTATCATGTCACATATTTAGAAGTTCAAACTCAACTTGATAACCTACTCGAGTAGCTCAAGCTCGAGTTTGACTTGACAATAATCAAGTCAATTTCGAGTTTTTTCTGAGTTGTTCTTGAGTAGTTTGCAAGTCGGCTTGACTCGATTACACCCCTACATCTGAAGAATTAATACAGAAAAGACACATAGGTGTAAACTACTTTTCATGTAATGCCCACATAATGCATGTTCATTTATTTGCATAACATGCATATCATATAGTCATGAGAAATGCAAGTAATATGTGTGATATTAAGTCCATAACAAGAATTAGAAAGTCAAGGGTTTAAATTGGTTAATGGCAAAAGTAAAAGGGCTTAAATTGATTTTGTTGTTGTTGTTATTACTATTATTATTATTATTAAAAAAAAGAAAGAAGTTATACGTGGCTTTAAAGGAATGAGGGAAGGAAGGAAGATTTATCGTCCTCGTCCTCCTCCTCCTTCTTCATTATTATCTAAAAAAAAAAGAGCTGAATTACCAAATAAAATTGAAGGTCTAGAATCATTTTCAAAGTATAATCTTCATATTCAAAGGCCTTAGATGTTTATTTGGTAAGTAATTTTAATATTTTTGTTGAATTGAATTAGGGTATATAAGATACAAAATTTGGGTTCTTAAGATCTAGTTTTTCAGTCTGATTGTTTTGATCATAACTTGAGTTAGAAAGCTTAAAATTTAGTTTTCTTTGATGATATAAAAATTTTGAGATGTCTACTATGAACTTACAGAAATAGGGAAAATCTAGTTCTGCTGTTTCAATAGTCATTTGGGGCTAAACATTTTATTGCTTGTTTTCCAACAATGGTTTGAGTATGGTGGATTATTTCTTAGGATTCTTCCTCTATACACCTTCAATGGAAGCAAAATAAATTTTAAATTATTCTAGACACATATAGTTAATGATCTGAAAAGTTTCATTTTGAGATTCAGTGTATAGAATTATTGGTGAATTTTTAAATTCACCCTATTAAATCTATTATAGTTGGCAGCTTCATATATTTAGATAGTTTAGTGATATTATCATGCTAGATGAAGTTTTATTGTTTTTGGGAGTTTAAAAACAAGTGAATTATGATATGTTACATCTAAACCAAATGGAAATGAGGCTGATCTACAAGTAAATACAAACAAAGGAAAAGGAGCAATAAATGTAATTTGATAACTTAATGTTTTGTGTTAGATAACACAAATAAATAAATAAACAAATAATTATAAATTTAATTGTTAAGCTGATTGGATAGGAGAAATATTTATTTTCTAATTACTAGATGCTAAATTTTAATTATTGTGATAGTTAATTATTATGTTGATGGATGATTAATGTTGGGATGAGATTGTAAATGTGAATGATGTTTGCTAAATTCGGGTGCCCTGTTCAGTATAGAACAGCCGACTTGCTTGAGCTATATCTGGAGTTTTATAACTCAAAATTTGATA
>CATIWM010236963.1:0-15509 GCA_949671775.1 Mallotus repandus
CCATAGTGAGTAGGTTGGGTTTAGAGATGTGATGTTGTTAGTTGTGATGGTTCGGGCAGGACATGGTTTAGAACCATCGATATGGCCGAGTAAATTGTACCCAACAAAAAGAGTTTCAAACTGTAACTTCCATGAAAGATAATTGGTTGAGGTGAGTTTGAGAGGAGTTTGGGCAGCTACATTAATAGTGATTAATGTATTATTTGGATCATTGGTGTTTCGAATGGTGGCTGTGTGATTGTTTGCCATTTTGGAGATGAGTAAAAGAAAAAGATGAGAGAAAAGAAATGGCAGGGAAGAGCTTATTGATGCTTTGATACCATAACAAAGTAGGTGAAGTGAAGAAGATTGAACTTGTATTTTATTAATGGTGACAGGAAAAGAATATATAGACAATATTGTACAACAGATTTGTCTACTCTATAGGATAGATGTAACAGAATAACGATACAAAATATACAGTCAAATAAGTTTGAATTGTAGTTCGTAAGATCAAGGAGAAGGATTTGCCATTAGAAACACATACCCAAACAACATGCTTAACTCCATTCCACTAAAATCTCATGATACCGAACCACATTGATGTGCCTATAAATAATCAAAGTTACAATAAGCATCATTAATCAAGAAAACTAATAAATTTTAAATATTAATTAAATGAGTTTAAAAGTGCACATGCACACAATATTCTGATAATTCAATTATTGTCATCATCAGTGTTTCAGTGACCTAAAAAGCTGTGATTACTGATTCATATCATGTTCTTGTTTGATGCACATAAGCATATTACATTAGGCATATATTATCCTTGTACTTTTAATTTATTAATATTGAAATTATTTCAAATTATAAGGAGACTATGAGTTGAAGCTAAAAATAATTAAGATTATATCTGATATTAATTCCTACAGTTCAAGCGCATCTCAAACCTGTTTTCATTGCTGTTCACTCTTTCAAGTGAATAACATTACAGATTGAACAGAAACCAAACCCACATACAAGCACATGAAAGCATATCAGTTTTGCCAACAAAAAAAATGAATTGGGTTTTTCACTCAATAAAAAAAATGCAGAAATTTGAAACTTATTTTTAATTGAAGTCCAGCAAACCAAATTGTTCAAAAAATTGAGTCCAACTCAGCTAGATAAGGTTGTGAACTTGTAATGGCAGCAAGCTTGCTCTCTAACTTGAAACACCCATAAAAAGCTACCGCTGGAATTGTTTAATGGCTTGATTAGCACCGAACTCGTAATGGATCACACAAAATTGAAACACCCACAAAAAAACTAACACTGAAATTGAAGAGAGGATATCAGAATTGAGTTTTTCTACCAAAATAGGGAGATTTGGTGGTGGTTGGATAGTGATTGATGGAGGGGAAGAAAGGCTGCTAAAAAAAATGAAGGGAAGAGGGAGAAGAGAAAGAAAATAGCGGGAGAGGAAGAAGTATAAGTTACATTATTTATGAATTTTTTTTTGAGTTTTATTTGCGTCAACTTATTTTAATGAAGTAGTTATATATTATATATATTATAGCTAAAGATAACCAATGAGCATTGGCAATGTGGTAAACATTGTAGATACTGTTACATCACATTCCCAGTTCAATCCTTGTAATAAGCCTCTTATTTTTTTTCAATGAATTTATATAATTAAAAATTTTTTAAATGACGTCAACTAAAAAGCAAAAGAAGCATTTTTTTTTTCAATTAACTTCATATTGTTTCCTTAAAAAAATTAACTTCATATTGTTTAATAGCTTACATAATAAAAAAATTTATAAAATTTTTATTAGGTTGAAATTGAGTTATTTTTATAAAATTAAAATTCTCCTTTTTTTGAATTTTTTTTAATATTATAAATATAAAGATTATTTTTTTTATGATAGTTGAATATATTGTTATATAATAAAACGTGTTATGACAAAAGGATTTCATCACTTATATTTTTAACCAATTAGTCATGTAATTGTATTATTTGTCAGTTTTAAATATAAATATTTATGATAAATTTTTTTTGTCATATATTACCAACTAATTAGCACAAAATTATATGAAACGTCAAAAAATATAAATTGTTGTGACGAACCAACATTGTCATTTATTCGGTGAATTGATTATTGACGAAATATTATTTTGTCACTCAACAAATTGATATGTGTGACGATAAAATTTGTGATTAATTATTATTTTTTTTGTCTTCATAGAATTTACCACAATAATTTGACATTAAATTTTGTTTCCAAATAAAATCATGACGACAGTGCTTGAATCATCTCAAAAAATAAATAATGAAGACGAAATAATTTTGTCACTTATCAATTCAACTAATTACTGACGAAATAATATTGTGTCATCTAAAAATTAATATTTGTGATGATAAACATTGTCATTAATTCATATTTTATTGTCCCTAAAATATTTGCCTCGAAAATTTTTGACATAATATTTTGCCTTCAAACAAAATGGTGACGCTTATGTATATATCGTCACTACAAATGAATATGAATAACGAAATAATATTGTCACGCATTTGGTCAAATAATTAATGACAAAATATGACACCGTCATGCAAAAAAAAAAATCTTATGTGACACCAAATATCATCATTAATTACTTTCAATTTGTCTTTGAAAGATTTCTCTCCAAAATTTTAGTGCAAAATTCTACCTCTCAAAGATTTTGTGACAAATTGCTTTTTACCATCATGAAATATACATATTAGTAACGACATAAACTATATATGGTGACAAAAAAAAAGGGTCATCACCATAGTTAATGTTATAATGACGAATATGAATTTCATAACTTTAAATTGACAAAATGTGATAAATTATTGTGCGTGGCAAAAGAAGTCGTGATAAAATGTGTGATTTCTTATAGTTTTGAACTCCGTGGCTCCATTTATGCTGCTTTCATTAATTTTAGATTTGGTGGTTTCATGAGATGTCCCTAATTCTTCAATTTTTGGTTCTTTCTATTTTACAACGATCTCTTTAGGTTCGTTCAGTTCAGGATTTGTGCTGCTTGGGCAAGGTAAAACTGACCTTTGGCAATGTCCTTGACAATAGAAACTCGGTTGGACCAATTCAAGCATATGGCCGTTGCCATTGAAGTAAAAAAATTAACAAATTTGACTAATGTTTTGTTAGATTTTATGGAGTAGTGGACAAAAAAAAAAGAATATATATATAAGCATATGGCCACCGCCAATGAAGTAAAATATTTACAAATTTGATTAATGTTTTGTTAGATTTTATGGAGCAGTGGACAATTATATATATATATACACATACACGAGAGAAATCATTGTCTGTGATAGTTTTGCATGTGCTGTGTTGATAAATTTAATGTACAATACTATCGTAAAGACAAACAATTTTTGCTATAATTGTATTCACAAACCTAAATATAGAAAGTATGCGTGCATTTGAAGTTAAAACTTGGCAAGCAAAATGTGTTGGAAAGGAGAGGGAGGTTTGAGAGAAAAACAAAATTTAGATAGAAGAGGAATACTTAGAAGAAATGCTTTTGATTTATTTCAACTCATACTTCAAACTCAAGTACAAGGGGTATTTATAGGTACATATTTAACTCTTAACTCTAAAATACATGTACCATAATTAATAAACTAACGTTGAATTTAAACACTTAATTAATAAACACACATTGAAACTCACACATTGAATAATTATACGTTGAATCATGCACACACCAAAATGTAAATACTTTTTTAGAAAACACAAATTAATATTTAACACTCCCCCTTAATTTGTTCTTTTCTTCTTTACTCCAAGCATTTCTTGTAATTGCTGAAAATTTTCAAACTCGAGTGACTTTGTAAAAATATCAGCAATTTGATCCCGTGTCTTCACATAGTTGAGCTCCACTTCTTTTTTTTCGATGCATTCTCTGATAAAATGATACCTTGTATCAATATGCTTACTTCGATCATGAAGTACCAGGTTCTTTGCTACTGCCTGTGCAGACTTATTATCAATGCAAATTTCTGTAGCCTCTCCTTGCTTCAAATGAAGTTCCTCCAATAACCTTCTAAGTCAAATAGCATGTCAAACACAAGATATAGCAGCCATATATTCAGCTTTATAGGTTGAAAGAGTTATAATGGATTGCTTCTTTGAACTTCAAGTAACAGCACAATCACCCACAAAATCGGTAGTGCTTTTTCTATCATCAATGTCTCCCGCAAAATCACTATCACTAAATCCAACAAGCTTGAAATCAATGGATGAAGAATAGAGCAACCCATAATCAATTGTACCTTAGAGATAACGAAGAAACCTCTTTGCAGCTTTCATGTGAGTAGATGTAGGAGCTTCCATAAAATGACTTATCATTCCAAGCGCAAAAAGAATATCTGGCCTTGTACATGTCAAGTATCTTAAGATTCCCACAAGGCTTTTGAATAAAGTGGGATCTTCCTTATGTCCATCAAATCTTGACAGTTTGATTCCAACTTCCATAGGTGTGTTCACAGGATTGCAATCAAGCATTTAAAACTTCTTTAATACTTATCTTGCATAGCTTTTTTGTGAAATAAAGATTCCATCCTCCATTCGCTTCACTTCCAAGCCCAAATAGTAAGACATTATCCATATATCTATCATTTCAAACTCTAGTGGCATGACTCTCTTGAAATCTTCAAATAGTTTTGAATTATTGCCAGTGAAGATAAGATCATCCATGTAAAGACAAACAAGCAACACATCTTTGTTTGAAATAATTTCACATTAAGAGCATATTCATGAGAGCAACGAACAAACCCATTATCTTGAAAGTACTTGTTGATGCGAGTATTCCATGCTCGTGGTACTTGTTTTAAACCATATAATGCTTTCTTCAATCTCAACACTTTATCTTCATGGCCTTTAACTACAAAGCCAATTGGTTTCTCAACATAAACTTCTTCTTCAAGATAGCCATTTAGAAACGCTGACTTTAAATCAAGTTGGTAAATCTTCCACTTCATTTGGGCTGCCAAAGAAATTAATAGACGAATTGTCTCCATGCGAGCAACAGGTGCAAACACTTCTTCATAGTCTACTCCATATTTTTGCTTGTAACATTTAGCAATAAGTCTTGCTCTATTTCTCACTACATCTCCATTTACATTCTTTTTTCCCTAGTAGACCCATTTGACACCAATAGCTTCATGACCCTTGGGAAGAGTTAATAATTCTCAAGTGTCATTCTTCTCAATTGCATTGATTTCTTCCTCCATAGCTTGCCTCCATTTTTCATCTTTCACGATCTCTTCAAAGTTTAGAGGTTCACTGTCTACAAATAGACAAAACAAATCATTAGCAGTGATTTCTTCAGTTTTATTATAAATTTCAGACAAACTCATTTTCTGTGGTCTTTCACTAGAGCCTTCATCATGTAAAAAGGAATAAGGAAATAAGATGGAGTAGTAGGAGGAGGTGGAGTTGTATCTTGAATTGCTATTGTGATATCTTCTTCAAAATATGGAAGAAAATCATAGTTGCCCTTTTCTTTTATCTCCCAATCCCATGTTGCTTCCTCATCAAACTCAATATCTCGACTCACTATGATCTTGCCATTTTTTGGGCTGTACAACTTATAGCCTTTGGAATTTTTATCATAGCTGATGAAGACATGTTTAACACTGTGATCATCTAGCTTGGATCTTTCTAGTTGTGGCACATGAGCATATGCATCACTTCCAAAAATTCGCAAGTGAGCGACACCAGGCTTTCTTTTACTCCAAGCCTCTTGTGGTGTTTGATCTTTGACATTTGTTGTAGGAGACCGATTTGATAAATAAACGGCATAAGAAACATCTTATGCCCAAAACTCTTTAAGCATGAGTTTGGCTTTCATCATACTTTGAGTCTTATTGAGAATAGTTTCGTTCTTCCTCTCAGCTACTCCATTTTGTTGTGGTGATCTCGGAACTGTCAAAGGACGACAAATGCCATGTGATTCAAAAAAATCACTGAACGTAGCCACTTTCATTCTCCACAAGAGCTTTAAAACTCTTGAATGCTTTAAATGCTTCAGATTTCTGTTTAAGAAAATAAACTAAGTCTTCCTACTATAGTCATCAATGAAAAGTAGAAAGTATCTATTTTTACCGAATGATGATGGCTTGATTGGTCCACACATATTAGTATGAACAAGTAGAAGTGGCTCGGTTGCTCTTGTCTTGGCTTTTTTTGGAAAACTCCTCCTTGAATGCTTGCCAAGTAGACATGCTTCACATAAATGATGTTGGTGATTGATAAGAGGCATTCCATTCACCATGTACTTATCTCCTAAAAGTTTGAGTGCTCCAAAATTCAAGTGCCCAAATCTCATTTGCCAACGCCATGCTTCATCTCTCACATCCACCTTCAAGCACTTCACTTCAATTGCCTTGAGAATCAATAAAAACATTCTATTTTTTGATGTAGACACCTAAATTTCCATTTTGGTCTCTAAGCCAAAGACAATGATTTTTCATGTTAACTTCATATCCTTTCTTAAGAAGTTGCCCTAAACTCAAAATTTTACTTTTTAGTTTAGGAACATTGTAAACATCACGAATAAGTCTATGGCTCCCATTTCTAGAAGAAATGAGAATAGTACCTTTCCCATAAATTTGAATCTTTGAAGAATCTCCAAAAGAAACATTGCCATGCACATTTTTATCAATACTTGCAAACTTTAGTTTATCTCCACACATGTGATTGCTTGCTCCATTATCCAAGTACCATGAGCTTTCTTTATTTCTCTCATCATTTTTAAGAGTAAACAATAAAGTGGGCTCTTCATCTTCTTGCTTGTTGACAACATTGATTTGTTCATCGATATGCACCTTTTCATCATTACATTCCCAAGTATAATGCCCAAATTTATGACAATTATAACATTCAACATTAGCTTTGTCATACCTCCTCTCATTTGGCCTTAGATTATTGCCTCTTCCTCTTGCTCTCCTATGACCATTAAATTGTTGATTACTTTTCTCATTAAAGCTGTTATAATCACCTTTACCTCTTCCTCTTTGTCCATGACCATGTCCTTTACTAAGCCTTCTTGCTCATCCTCTGTAAGTAATTCCTCCATTATCATCCTTTAAAGAAACCTTCACTTTGAGAGCTTGCTCCAATGGTTCATCTTGCCTCCTCTTAATTTTGCCTTCATGAGCTTGTAAAGATCACTCCAATTGTTCAAGAGTCATAGAATCCAAATCTTCGGATTCCTCAATGACACAAACCACATAATCAAACTTTAGAGTCAAGGATCGAAGAATTTTCTCTACCACATGAGCATCTTCAATTTTATCTCCATATCTCTTCATTTGATTCACAATAGCCTTCACCCTTGAGCAATAATTTGAAATTGACTTAAATTCCTTCATGCATACAACTTCAAAAGCACCTCTTGGTGATTGGAGTATCATCTTCTTCACTTTGTCAACTCTTTGGAAGGAATTTTACAAAATCTCCCATGCTTCTTTTGACATGGTTATATCGGCCACCTTTTTAAACATTGAATCATCCAAACATTGATGGATGAGAGTGAGGGCTTGTTAATCTTTCTTCCTTAATTTGGCTAAAGCATCCTTCTCATTTTGAGATAAAGTATTTTCATTTTGAGGTTGCTCGTACCCCTTTTCTATGATCTCGCATAAGTCTTGTAAGCCAAGAACAACTTTCATGGGAAGACACCATGTTTTATAATTTTTTTTTGTGAAGCGAAGAAATTGAAATAAATGGACTCCATTATTTACCATTTTTCAAAAAGAAGAACCAAGCTCTGATGCCACTTTATTGGAGAGGAGAGGGAGGTTTGAGAGAAAAAAATATTTGGATAGAAGAGGAATACTTAGAAGAAATGCTTTTGATTTATTTCAACTCATACTTGAAACTCAATTACAAAGGGATATTTATAGGTACATATTTAACTCTTAAACTCTAAAATACATGTACCATAATTAATAAACTAACATTGAATTTAAACACTTAATTAATAAACATACATTGAACTTAAACACTTAATGAACTCACATTGAAACTCACACATTGAATAACCATATGTTGAATCATGCGCACACCAAAATGTAAAGACTTCTTTAGAAAACGCAAATTAATATTTAACAAAATGTAGACTAATTATTTTACCGAACACACCCACAATTAAGTCCATAAAAGATGATAATATAACTGGACCTTCGTCACTGTCTCCACCTAAGAGAAATACATCCAAATCGTTTTGAAGTCTCTTGACCATATAAAGACAGGATGATGCATAAGACAAAGAATTGACAGCAATATCAGAAGAAAAGAGGGTACAACAGAGGCAAAAAAAAGAAAAAAGAATAACACAGGGGGGAAGAATAGAACCTGTTCCATGTGACCTTTAAGGAAGTAGATAACCCTTTCTCTAATACGGGGAACATGCATATGCACACCATAGTTCTTTGTACAAGTCATCTTTATCGCCTGAAATATTTACCCTTAGTGCTGTTAACTACACTCCTCTGCTTGCTGCCTTCATCAACGTGTCATCCTAAGGTTGAGACATTATCAATGTGCCTGCTGACGCTGCTGCTTCTTATCGTCCTGCTGCTGTAAGCGACATCACTCCCTTATCGCGATAGTAGCTACAGTGTCATTCAAAGCCGATACCTCTTCATTGATTCAATTTGATTTCATCTTATTTGATTTGTTGGCACGAGATGCACCATATACAGAAGTGAGCTTCAGATTGAAGAAAAAAAAAGAAGAGAGATAGATATGAGAGCTTGAGAATTTTGAACCGGAGTGGGGTTGGTTTTGCATGGAGTGAGGAAAGAGTTTTACAATTTTATTATATTTTATGTTATATTATGAGACCCATTTTTTTTATATAATTGCCATATTATATAGAGATAATGGTGTTAATATAAACTGTTATAAGGGGGGCTAAAACACAAAAAAACTTATTTCTGTGCTTAAATAGTCCAAAAAAAAAACGTAAGGGGCGTATGTGGTCTTCGACATAAACATTAGGGTGAAAATGCACCTTTTCCCAACAAAATTTAAAATTCAATTTAAATGTATTAATTGCAAAAATTACACTGAATTGAAAAAACAAAAAATGTCATATGCTAAATTGTCAAAATTAATTAATAAGTTATGGTTATTAAATTAAGAAAAACAAAATGTATTTCTTTTTTGTAATCAATCATAAGGAAAGTTATAAACAAGTTCTTCAACTGACATCAAAAGAACAAATAGCACATTAGTGTTAAACTATAAAAACACATGAATTTTAGAAAATGGCTCAAATGTGCTCTTTATTTAATATTTACCAAACATATGCCAAAGTTTGATTTTTGATATTGCAAAAAGTATAAAATGCCCTTAATAATTTATTTTGCTACCATCAAACTCTAAATATTTTTAAAATGCAATAAGTCCTTTTGTTTTTTATTAATTAATTTTTATTTTGAAAAATGTAGTTTAAAGAGTAAAATTAGTCTTAAAATTATTTATTTTAGAGCATCTATTACTAATTTTCTTAAAAGTAATTTTAAAGTATAAAAATTATTGACCAAGTTTATAAGAGTGAAAAATTATCATTGAAAAAATTATTGTCAAAGTTTTTCCAAAATAGGGGTGCAAGAGTTTCGATCTGGTCGAACCGAAAACCAAATCCATCCAATCTGATTCGGCTATGTGCCTTTAAATTTTGATTTTTGTTGAATCAAACTAAAATTTGGTTTGGTTTTATATTTAAAAAATTCAATTAATTAAATTAACCGAACAAACTAAGATTCTATTTCATTTTTTAATTTTAAATAATTTAATATAAAATACTAAAATAATTAACAATTAAAAAAATTAGTATGATTCGGTGGGTTCGATTTTCATTATAAAAATTTCAATTTTTCAATTTGATTCGGTTTTATAATACGGTACGGTTCGGTTTGATTTTTCTATATTTCAGTTTAGTTAATGCAGTTTGGTCAAAAAATTGTCAAAACTTATTGAACCAACAGAATTCTCACCCCTACTCTAAAGTACATATTTTTATTCATAAAAAATAATTTTACAATGTAATTTTTTTTATTTTTAGCAAATTAAGATAATGTAAAAACAAAAAATAATATATGATATATAAAATATTTTAAAAAGTAATAAAAGTATGAAAATTTTTATTGAAAAATTTATTGTTCATAATTATTCTAAAATATATATTTTTATTCTTAAAAGGTGATTTTTGAGTGTAAAAATTTCTATTCTAAGAAAATTATTATAATGTAAAAGTAAACTTAAATAATATATGCTCTAAAATAAATAATTTTCAAGAATAAAACAATTATTTAACAATAACTTTTCACTTTAAAATAATTATAAAATATAAATTAATAAATAAAAATAAATGGACATACTGAATTACAAAAATACTTGGGCTTTAACTGTATTAAAATAAAAAAAAATAAATCTTCTATATACTTTTTGCAGTGCCAAAAATCAGACTTCGCATATTTAAGTTGGAATGTCCAGGGGCTGGGGAACCCCTGGACTATTCGTGCTTTAGTTTTCTTAATCAGAAAACATTCCCCAGATTCTGTCTTCTTAATGGAGACGCGTTTAAATAAGTGTACTGCAAATTTTATTCAGTTTAAATTTCCAAACTATTTTGATTTTGTTGTTGAGTCTAGTGGAAAATCTGGCGGTCTCATTTTCTTATGGAGAAAGGATGCGCAGATTACTATTTGTAGCTACTCTTGTCATCATATCTTGTATCAGTGCAGTTCCTCAAACTCAGATGAATGGTATGGTATTTGTTTCTATGGGTGGCCAACTACTCAGCATAAAACTCAGTCTTGGGATTTGCTTCGTCGGCTGTATAATTCAGTAGCAGGACCAGTTCTTTGCTATGGTGACTTTAATGAAATTTTATCGAGCTCAAAAAAGAAAGGGGGGCTAGTGCCAAGCTTTGCTACGATGTCCCAATTTCCTGAGGCTTTGGATGACTGTAATCTTCGGGACATGGGATTTGTTGGTGCTCCTTTCACATGGAAAAATGGCAGGAAAGGGTCAGAACGGATCATGGAGCGATTGGATCGTTTTTGTTGTTCTAACGACTGGATCTTTCCTTATCCACATTTTCAGGTCTCACATCTGGTCAGATTTTGCTCGGATCATGTTCCTTTGTTGTTGGACTCTGATCCTTTGGTTGGTAGTAGGAAGAAATTCCGCTTGTTTTGCTTTGAATCTCTTTGGGCTAGGGAGGATGAATGCCGTCAAATTCTTACTTCAGCCTGGCAGGTGGATCTTACGGAAATGGAAAGGATTGGGGTTCAGAAGAAGTTGTCCTCTTGTCGTTCTATTCTGAGTCAGTGGCATTCCAATAAGTTCGGGAGCCTGGCAAATCCATTAAAGAAGCTTCTGATAATCTGGCTTCTCTGGATGATAGTGACCCCTCTGATGTGGTTATTGAGCAGTGATGTGTTTTACAGCGAAGATTGGAGGATTTACTTGAACAGGAAGAATCTTATTGGAAACAACGATCTCGGGTTTCTTGGCTTATTGAAGGGGACCGTAATACGAAGTTTTTCCATCAAAAAGCTTCACAGCGATGGCGCACTAATTTCTTAGCTAAACTCCGGGACTCTACTGTGGCTTGGCAGTCTGGTGATGATAATGTGGCAACTGTGATCCGTGAATTTTATCAGACCCTCTTTTCTTCTTCCAATCCGAATGGAGTTGATGCTGTTATTCCCGCTATTGATACTTTTTTTTATCTCAGGATCTATTTGAGTCCCTATCTCAACCTTTTGTGGCAGATGAAATCTCTTGTGCTCTAAAACAAATGCACCCAGATAAAGCACCTGGCCCAGATGGGTTTACAGCTCTTTTCTATCAGAAATACTGGGATATTGTCGGTTCGGATGTTACTAATCTGGTTTTGGAGTTTTTGCAGACTGGTGTGATGCCCCCTCGGTTGAATCATACCTTTGTGACTCTGATCCCTAAAGTGAAAAATTCAGAATCTGTCAAAGACTTGAGACCAATCAGCCTATGTAAAGTTATCTACAAGTTAATCTCCAAAGTTCTGGCTAATCGGCTCAAACGCATTTTACCATCGGTTATACATCCCTCCCAGAGTGCTTTTGTCCCAGGTAGACTCATCACTGACAATGCTATGATTGCTTTTGAAGTCTTTCATTCCATGAAAAATCATTTTAATGGAAAAAGAGGTTTTGCTGCTTTAAAACTTGACATGAGCAAAGCCTACGACTGGGTTGAATGGATTTTTCTTCAAAGGATAATGACTCTGATGGGTTTTCCACCTCACTTTATTAAGTTAATTATGTCTTGTGTTTCCACTGTTTTCTTCTCTTTTTTCGTTAATGGGGTTCCAAGAGGTCACCTGATCCCGTCTCGAGGACTTAGACAGGGAGATCCCATTTCTCCTTACTTATTTCTTTTGTGCGCAGAAGTCTTATCTGCTTTATTAAGACAGGCTGTCAACAATTACCAGTTACATCCGGTGAAAGTGTGTAGAAGAAGCCCATCAATTTCACATCTTTTCTTTGCAGATGATAGTCTCCTCTTCTTTCGTGCAAATGAAATGGAGAGCCGTAAAGTTCTGGATATTCTTCGGACTTATGAGGCTTCTTCAGGTCAGGTTGTTAATATTGATAAATATGAAATTTCCTTTAGCCAGTGGGTTGTCTTTTCACAGCGGTGCCAAATTATTGATATTCTGGAGGTTAAGGAGATCACCCATCTTCCTAGGTACCTGGGACTTCCCACCCTCTTTGGTAGATCAAAGAAGTCTATTTTTCAGTCTTTGAGAGATAGAATCCTGAATAAAATGAGAGGTTGGAAGGAGAAGCTATTGTCTGCTGGTGGGAAACAGATTCTTCTTAAAGCTGTTGTCTAAGCTATTCCCACGTATATAATGAGCTGCTTTATCATCCCTAATTCTTTGTGTGAGGAAATCCAACAGTTCATGAACAAGTTTTGGTGGGGTGATCTGGAGGGTGACCGAAAAATTCACTGGCAGTCATGGAATCATATGGCCAAATCTAAATTTGATGGAGGAATGGGTTTCAAAAATCTTCACTGCTTCAACCTTGCTCTTCTGGCGAGACAAGGCTGGCGCCTAATTTCCTCTCCAGGATCTCTATGTGCGCAGGTGTTGAAAGCAAAATATTACCCTCGCTCTGATTTTCTACATGCCAAACAGTGTCATGCTCCTAGCTACTTATGGCGGAGTTTGCAGCAAGCTGTCCCTCTCCTTTCTGAAGGTCTCTGTTGGCGTGTTGGTAATGGTAAGTCTATCAACCTTTGGTCTGCTAAAAGGATTCCGTCAGTGAATAATCTTCGACCCTTGGTTCCTAGAAATCTTCCTTTAGACTCTAAAGTCTCGGTGTTAATTGATACGAATAAAGCTAAATGGAAAAATAGCTTAATTTCATATGTGTTCCTGCCTTTTGAAGCCCAAGCAATTTCCCATCTTCCCCTTAGCTGCCGGTTACCTGATGATGTTTTGTATTGGCGGCACACCAAAACTGGTGTTTACACGGTTAAATCCGGGTACCATGTTGCTTATCAGTCCTTATTCCGGAAGAATGCTAGTAGCTCTGCCCTTCATGGTAATGAGTCCTTTTGAAAATGGCTTTGGAACTTGCAGATCCCATCTAAGGTGAAGGTTTTTCTTTGGCTACTCTTAAATAATCTTTTACCATGTGGGACTTCTCGGATTGCTAAAGGCATTAGAATGTCTAATGTTTGTCTGATGTGTGGGGTGGAGGGTGACTCAATTGAGCATATTTTTATGCATTGCTCTTGGTCTAGAGCTGTTTGGTTTTCATCTCCATTTGTGTTGCATTCTGCTGTCTCTCGCTTTAACTCTGCTTTTGAGTGGCTCCGGCACTTGAGTCAAGCTCTTGACAGAGACTCCTTTACTTTTAGTGTGATTTTATTGTGGTATATTTGGTTCTTCCGGAATAAACGTGTTCATGGATCAGATTTGACTTCGGCAATGAAGATTAGTAAATTGGCCTCTAATTTTGTGATGCTTTTTCGGAATTCTGTGCCTTCTTCCCTTTCTTTGGTAGCGTCAACTCCCCGTGCTGGTTGCTGGAGACCTCCTGTTCATGGCGCCTTTAAACTTAATTGTGATGTTGCACTCTCTTTGGATGCCCAACACGTGGGTTATGGGGCTGTCATTAGAGATTCATCTGGTGCAGTTTTTCTAACAGCAGCTAAACGTGGAGCCCCTGCTTCTTCTGGTGAAGCAGCCGAACTTCATGCTCTTTATTATGGCCTCCCAGTTGCTCGGGAAGCTGGTTTTCGAAGGTTATATGTTGAAAGTGATAATGCCACTGTTATTTATACTCTGCAACAAGGCAATTCTGGTTTATCTGCTTTGTTTTTGCTTTATGATGATGTTGTTCATTTGGTTAATTATTTTGAGTTTATTTCCTTTTCGTTTGCTAATAGGCTATGTAACACTGTTGCCCATCATTGGGCTAAATGGGGCTCCAATTTGATTGAGGAGATTGTTCTTTTTGAAGATGCTCCTTCCTTTGTTTCTCATCTTGTGGCTGCTGATTTAGCAGGCTTTGCTTAATTTATAAGCCTTTTTCCATTAAAAAAAAAAGAAATAAGGACTCATTTGAGCCATTTTTTAAATTTTATGAATTTTAATGATTCAATATTAAATTTAATGTAATATTATTTATTTTAGTAAAAGTTGAAATTTTTTCTTATTTGTTTCCTTAATCATAACATTAGATTTTAATTTATAGTTTACACAGAATATCTCAATATTTAAATTTAATTTAAGGGATATATTTTTTTTTTGAATTGGTTGAAGTGGTTAATTCCTCATCATAAAGGAGGAAAGTAAAGGGGTGAAGTTCGAACTCTGCTCTTAGAGCTGTGCATACGGTCGAAACAATTTGGAGAATGTAAATTCTCCAGACCCAACCAGAAAGTCAAAGAAATAAAAAAATAATTCTCCGGACCCGACTTCAAAAATTTAAATCTCTGTCCTGAATTGCTTTAAATTTTTGGAATGGAGATTCAGAGCAAATGGAGAATCCAAATCGGTTCAGAGCAAAGCCAAAATTCGAAGATTTATATTAATTGTTAGTTTATATATTTAAAATTAATATTTAACAAATTCATAATAATAAATGAAAATATATTTTTATATTATATTAGATATATTATATTTAGTAATAGTACTTTTATGAATTTTCTTTTTAAGTTTTATTTTAATATTTGTATTTTAATAGTTTTATAATGTGAACATATAAAATAAAATGACCATAAATTTTACTATACACATTTTATTTATAAATTTAATTTAATTTTATGATTAAACATATATTGAAAATTAACTATAAAAGATTCAATTGTTGAGTGTATTTATTTTATTTCAAACAATTAATTAATATTTAAAATGTCAAATATTATATGCTAAATTAACATTTAATAATAGATTATCTAAAATATAATAGTTAGATACAATTT